>JAVKPL010008157.1:0-312500 GCA_032173675.1 Gastrolobium villosum | reverse complement strand
TTTACAATTTTTTGTAAATTGTACTGTCTCCAAAGACGGTCCAAGGATGCCTTTGAAATTATTAAAATAAAAAATAAAAATTAATGACTCTACCAACATGGTCACATTGTGGTTTGAAAATTTTTGCACGTGAATAAGTAAGAATAATTATTTAGGCAAGTCAGGTAAGTTAGGTAAAAAAAAATTAAATATTATTATTTAAATAAGAAATTATGAAAATCTATTATTTTGAATTTAATGTACTTAGTCACGTTCAAAATGGACATGACTCCTCAGTTCACGTCTGATTTAGGCATATTATGGTGCTTGGTCGGGTCCAATCTAGGTGGGACTCATCCGGTGTTGAACATAACACAAAATGTCAATATTTTGACCGTAAAACTTCGAAAGACATGACTTTCCACTCGGGTGTTTGAATCATGTAATTTTTTTTTATTCCACATAATTTTTTGAAATCTAAGCCATGACATCATCTCATTGTAGGGGGTTTTATAAAAAAATTTCTAAATTTTGGGATATTAAGATTTTGGAAGGCCATAACTTTTGACTCAGGTGTCTGAATCGAATTTTTTTTATTCCACATAATTTTTCTAGAGCTATGTATTGGCATACACGTAGCTCTCAAAAAGTTACGTGAAATAAAAAAACACCTGAATTTAAACACCGATTCAAAAATTATGGCATTGCGTAGTTTTACGATAAAAAATCCCAACATTCAAATAAAATTTGGAAAATTTGTAGCCTGAATCCCCTTCAATGAGATAGATGTCATTGGGAAGATATTGAAAAGTTATGTGGAATTACAAAATAAATTAACTCATTTGGACACTCGAGTCAGTTATAGACTTCTGAAATTTTATGATCAAACTATTGTTTCTTTATGACATGCAAAAGGAGTGGTCATGCCTATTTTAGGTGTAAATAAATGCAATAAATTAAATTGATTTTAAAATACTATGTTTTTATAATTTTTTATTAAATAATAATATTTTAATTTTTTTCCCCCAAAATATATGATATACATTTTGTGCGTAGAATGAACCAAAAACAAAATGCGGTCAAAGGCCAAAACAACAATTCCCATTAATTTAATTAATAATTTAATATCTTTATGGCGCCAAATACGCGAACAGGACAACTATTGTTGGCGCATAGATCGCTAAACGACGAAACGGACTAAAATAATAAAATAAAATAAAAAGCAAGAGCCCACTTCACCGTCATCATTTCTATGATTATTGTCCCAATCATTGCAATGTTCAACACATGAATTAAAGAAAAAATAATTTTGTTATGTTACGTGATAATTGAATTCTTATATTCGTGATTTTTGATTTGCGCAAATTTTTTCTTTTATTTTTATTTTTTAATAAATGTGGGATTCTGTATTAGTTGAATTGAATTCTTATGTAATATAAGAAAATCAAACCTGTTAATTAAATAACAAGACCAAACACATTTTGTACCGTATTTTTTTTTACGAGAAATAGTTACGTTACGTGTCCGTCTAAGTGAAAATCCATAATTAATGATCATGTCGGCTGTGTCCTTATCCTTAATAATATTTATAAAAAAATATGAGATTTACAACTAGTTGAATTAAATTCTCGTAAGAAAATCAAATCCCTGAATTAAATACCAAAACCAAACACATTTGTACTGTATTTTTTTTTTTTTTACGAGAAATAGTCAGTTACGTGTCCCTCTAAGTGAAAATCCATAATTGATGATCATGTTGGCTGTGTCCTTTTCCTTAATAATATTTTTTTTTAAAAAATGGGGTTACAAATATTCATGTATTTATTACCAAAGTTGCTTTCTTTATTGCAAATATGGGGTTACAAATATTCATGTCCTTTTCCTTTATTGCATGCAATGGAGATTTTGGATTATGGGCATCAAGCATAATCCAAGAAAGTCATACTTTTTTGCAGAGAATTGTCAGAGAAGGTATTTTCTGCCACCCCTTCTTTCTTTTTTGAATGTAGTTTCTGAGTTTCTTCCTTTTCTTCTTGATTGATGATGTTGATCTATGAGTATTTTGTTGTGGGTCGAGTTTAGAAAGTCATGATTTTGTTGAGATCTTGATTATGCTTGTGTTTATGTCAAAGCAGGTTTCTATTTCATTTTTTTTTCATTTTTTTTGTTTCTAGTGGGATCAAAATGATTTTGTCTCCTTGTGTTTGTACGAAATCGAGGAATCTCATTGTTTTTACCCCATTCATCATATCAAGTTTCGGTTACCTAAACACTTTACACTGTTTCTTTGCTGCCAGTTGGATTGCACACAGTTGAATCAGATTCATTGACATGTTGGTATCTCAATCCTTTATGCTTTTGTATTACTATTATTATTAGTATTCTTAATTTATGTTTATTTTTGCTAATTGGGAAGGTTAACTACTAGGTTTCAACTTATGGGATGCTTCAATTTAGACGAATCTCTTAAATTACTTTAGTTTGTTTCTTTTTATGAACATGGTTCAGGGTATGATTTCTCCTAGATGGTTTTTTCTTTTTATTTTATTTTTGCTTAAATTGAATTTGCTTTCATACCATATCCCCTTTCTTTCTTCAATCCATTTCTTGCTTTGAGTTCACTGGTTTGATAAATTATTTACTATGATAGCTGAAAAGGGAAGAAATGGTTGAATAGATTGTGGTTATCAGCGTGTATTCATTGCCTTTATTTCATTGTAACAGTCGTTGTCATTTGTTGAAGACAGTTTCATCCATTTTTTAGGGAGTGCTTGAGGTCCATTGTATCAACTTAATCTTGTGGAATAATAATTGTAATATGGAGTCCAAACACCAAAGACCAAGTGTGATTTTAGAATTGATGGGTCTTGATAAAGTGCCTCCCCAACATCCTGTTAGAGCTAAACAGAAAGTGCTTTCTGAGGATTACCTGCAGAAAGTTGCATCTATTGGTGTCAGAAAGAAGTGTTCATCCGATCAGGATCATTCCTCGGAAATGAGTACTGATGATATGGAAGAATCAGAGGATGTTTTAAAAGTGGTCAAAGCACTCAGGAGAGATATGCACCATAATCCATCAAAGGAAAATGGGAGAGAGATCCCATATTTGTCTGAGGCAAAGGTAAAAGAAGGTGTGCCACAACAGCTTTTGGATGCTTCAGTCAATTGGAAGCCTGAAACTTTGGTTGATGCCACTAGTTCATTCAATTTTGAAACAAGTGTGAATTCATGGAGGATAGCTGAGAAGGGAAATCTGTGTCTGCAACAGAAAACAAATGATGGATTGCAAAAAGATATGAATGGAGAAGCTGGATTATATGAAACATCTAGTCTTTCAAAATCTCAACTGGGTCTGAAGGATGAAACTTTCACCTCAAGAGTTTCTCTTTTGAAACCAAATCCTGGAAAGGGAAGAAATGGTTTAAAATATTTTAGTGCTTGCAAAAATTCTCGTTTGGCTGATGGGCCTCTCAAAGAGATATTTTGTCCTAGAAGCATAGAAGTATATCCTGAAATGAGAGGTAGAAAGAAAATATCCTATCACGTGAATTTTGGTAAGAAGAATTCTAGATCTTTTAGTAAAATTTCAGATGAAGTTTCTACACAAACAGGAAATGTTGCAAACAGAGTTTTAGATACTGTTTCAAGTTCATTTTTCAGAGGGAATGAAGCATTTGTCAAAAGTTCTGATGGTTCATTTGTAGGCTTTGAAGCCAAGAACAAAACTTTGGAGCAGAGGGATGTGACTGAGAAATTGCTAGAAGTCGGACAGCATGGTCATGGCAGTACCCATCTCCAGTCGCCTATGACTTCTGCACATGGAAATAGAGAAACAAATTTGAGTTATCCAAATGGTTTTGGCAATGATAAAATTAAAAGGAACAATAGATGTAAGGTTGGTGTGAGTTATAGCTTTGCCAGAAAAGTGCAAATGGCCAGACCTCTTAGTGCAGCTTCTGTTATTGCTAATAATTGCGGAACTATGACTAAGGATGACTTGTTTCAGAAATATTGGGGTGTGAGGAAGAATGCATCTGCAAACTGGTCAATCCGGAAGCCAAAGAATCAAAGTATTAACCAGAAAGGTTATTCTGAAGATGTGAACCTCGGGTCCAGCCATGAGAAATCCTCTTCTTTTTCCTCTTATTTCAATAGCAATCATACTGAAGAAAATTATATTGACCTCAGTAAGTTGAAGAAGAGATGTAATGGGAATGATTTGTCAAGATCAGGTCCTTCACAGAGTCAGATCTTGCAAGAGACATGCTTAATGAACAATGACGTGAAGAATAATAAGCATGAAGACAGTAATATGTTATTGCAAAATGTCGTGTCTCCTGATTTATCAATTGATTGCTTGGTGTCTAATGCAAAGACTGAGGTTGTTGGCTGGTCACATAATAATCCAACCATGCAGCAATCTGAATCAACAGCCTCCGTTCTGTCACATGCAGACAGTGATTCTTTGAGTCATACTTCACATGTTTCAACGCAACAGGTATGGTCTTTCTTTCTTAGAACTGTTTGGGTTGTTTTTATGTTTTCCAATAAGTTGTTATGATCATAACTGACAGTTGATGGTCAATCAATTCTTAATGGTAAAGGTGGGGACAAGACAGATATCCAACTTTTTTTTATTGGTATGCTTGTCAGAGTTTGCATATTTGATGATAACATACATGAATTATCCATAATAGAGTAATATTATTTCGCTCGTGCTTTACATTTATTTTCAGATCATCCACTGATGAAAACATTTGGTTTGTTGAAATTTAGATACTTAAAGACATTAAGTGCTAAAAGTTTTATTCTCTCATTGATTATATGCGAAAGTGTCCTGTTGAAGATAATTGACGTGCATAAAGATCTGATGCAATCATCAAGTTATTAGAGCATTTGGAAATTAAAAGTTCTTATGGGACATTCCTTTTAGCTATGTGCACTGTGTTTTGGAATAAGCATAACGTATCCAGAAACACTTAATATAATCAATTGTCAACTGTGTCAAATTTCTTGCAATAAAATGCCTTTTATACAGCAATTTAATTTCTAGATTTAATATTCTTGGGAAGCATAATAATGTTTATTTTTCTTCCTGTTTTCTTTTCTTTTCTTTTTCCTGCCTTAGTGCAGTGATAAGGCTTTCTCCTTGTGACCTAGTGATCATAGGTTCTAGTCATGTAAACTCCCTCTTTGCTTATGGCTATTATGCTGCACATCTAATCTCCCTAGACCCCACAATGGTGAGGGTTTTGTGTTCTTTTTTCTCCCTCTTGTAATTTATACACTCAAGGGTTACTAATTGTTCTGAGACCTTCTTCTCAAAGTCCAACTACCTACCACCTTAACAAAACGAAAGTAGCAAAATTAAAAAATTGTTTCAGGAATGCTTACTTGCTACTGAATTGCTTATTTTTCCTTCTTCTTTGAGTTCTGACTTCTGATGTTTTATCTTGGGTATATTGAAGTCAAATATAGAGCGTGTGCTTTGATGCAAAAATAAGATTGCTAATATGTGACCTGGTGGTCACTTGTTCAAGTCATGGAAATAGCCTCTCCAATCATGGGATTAGGTTGCATACATCTAATGCTCCCCAAATGCCACAATGGTGTGAGCCTTGTGGCTTGTGCACAGGACTGACCTTTTTTATATTGAAGTTAGATATGTTGACCTAGGCTTTTATTTTATTATATCCATGATCCATCCTTTAAATGATAATTAGTGCAAAAACACAATTATATGAAAAAGGCAATTATATAGAATTCATTGTGCTTTCCAATATTTTATGAGTTTTTCTTTGAAAATAATAATAATTAAGCAAAAGCTATAGGATAATGTTTTCCTTTGCAATTCAATATAAAGATGTTATGTTTTGGATGGATTGAATGAATGAGCATGTAAGGTTTCTAGCTTTTTCTGTTAAGAAATGGTCCAAGTCATTAATATCAGGTAATAGGCGTAAGTTATACTTTTCTGTTTGGTGCATCTTGATGCAAGGCTGTCCTGTATCAGAGGTATTAGGCATAAAATAGGATTGCTCGAGTTCGATAGACCGTGTTGGTTTTGATTTAAGTTTTTATTTTTAAGTTAATTCTGTATTATTTTTTTCTTTAAGTAACATCTTGTAATGTCCTCAATTACATGAAATAATTTTTGTTTTTCTTGATTGGATATCAAATAGTCATAGACACTTCATATTTAACTTTTGTGAGTAGACTTTAATCTGTACATGATTATATAGAATGTAAATGATCTTCTGGTTTTTGCTTGTAATTGTTGTTAATTCAATGATAAAAAGTTCCCTCCTCATGTACGATTGCTGAAGTCATGCTGTTGCTTTGTATCGTTCTTAAATTACAGGATACATCAGAATTTCAAGAACATTCTGTTTATTCATTTTGCTTTGGGGCTGGCCCAGATTCCCGTGTTAGGTTCGAGCCAAGTCCAATTTCAGCTTTGGATCCCTCATTCAGGGAAGGCATTTCATTTAGCTCTGAATGTGGCTCTGGTGTATATGGTAAGTGATGATCATGTTGAAGCACTGTGTAACTCACTACATGTCATCCAATTTGTTTGAAATTACCGTTTCATTTCACTCTCCCTTCTTATGTTTTGGTATTAATTACAAATGTGTTATCATTTCTTGATTTCAGATTCCTCTGAAGTGGATGATGAAGGATTTGGTTTCAATGTTTCAAGTGATGAAGATTGTGGGAATGAATCTGTAGTGGGTGACATTGAAAAGAAGAAAGAGATAGTAGGATTATTTGGAGCTGAAGAAAGCAGGGATTTTTCCTATGTTGTTGAGGTCTTAACTGAGGCTGGTATATCTAATAGGAGCTTGTTTACAGACTTTTCCACATGGCACTCAGCAGAATGCCCTATTAGCCCTTTTGTCTTTGAAATCCTGGAAAAGAAATTTGGCGGCGCGCAGCAACTTTGGAAGAGATCCGAAAGGCGGCTTCTATTTGATCGCATTAATCTAGGGTTGTTAGAGATTTTTCAGCCATATTTGTACATTCCATTGTGGGAAAAGCCTGTTTCAAGAAGGTTGAGTGCTGAACCAAGCCAGGACTTGATTGAGGAGGAGATGTGGCAGTTGCTTGTTGCCCAAGAAAAGAAAGCTAGTAAGGAGAATGAAAACAATATGCTTGGTGGGGAAATTAGGTGGATAGAACTAGCTGATGATGTTGAAGATATTGTTAGAGAGATAGTTAAGTTGTTAATAGAGGAGCTTGCAAACGAGATAGTTTAGCTTGGAGAATTTTTTAATACTCTAGTTTTTGTGTGCGGCTATAGCATTTTATATGTACAAGCAATTCATGTATAGGTTGATTTTGATTTTTGAGAGGTTGAAGAGTTTGAATTAGGATATTGGTATAGGTTCATTATTCATTCATATGGAGCAATGTTGTATTTCATTTGTGTCCAAAAAAGAAAAAGGAAAGTGCTTGTTGATTTGTTGAACTCGTTGTGATGATCTTCTTATGCATCTCATTCCATTGAATCAACTTTCAATTGTATTTTGAAATGCAAATGTCATATAATTGTTATATTTCTCTAATTGTGTGCTGGAGGATACCCTTGAGACTTGTTAGAATTCTAATATCGGAAGTGGACAGAGAAAATGAGAATGTACACTAGTTATTTTAAAACAATTCCTTTTATTTTATTTTTGAGAAAAATATTTATTCTTTTAAATGACACAACTTATATCCTTTTACTCTCACAGAGAGGTGGGACCCACACCTTCATTTTTTTTGTCAACTCTCTCTCTCCTCCTTTATCTATCTATTTCTCTCTCTTAAAATGACACATCTTTACATCTTTTCATACACACTGTTTTTATTTTTATTTTATTTTGTTTTCCAAACTTTTGATTTTTCAAAAAAAGATTTGAATTAAAAAACAATAATTAGGAATAACCTCTATCATTCAATCAATATGACAAATTCAGTTTTTATTCTGAATTCATACCCTGTTTTTCATTAAAATAAAAAGTAATAATTCTTATTTACACACAATAAAAATAAAAAAATCGATTTGAATTGTAGCTCACCAATAATTACATTTTTGTAAGGCCCGAATCATGAAGGAAACTGCAGAGTTCTTTGCAAGTTTCAACGTAGATTTTTCATCCCCTAACATTTGGAATTTACCATCTACTAGATGTTGCTATCTGAACAGAGTGGACATATTTCTTTTCATCATCTTTCTCAATGCTGTGAACCATTGCAGCGGAGGAGTAACAAGTTAGTTCACAAGGAGTACTATTAAAGTTTTGACATATGTAACTAAAATGAAATTAACTTGGAAGATTCATTAGCTAGTAAAAAATTTGCATCACTAGCATATACTAAAAGTCTAATACCTGGTACATCACCCTCACATTTAATTATAGATTTAATATGGAAGGATAATTATAAAGAAAAATAAATAATTTCATCTTTGATGAAAAAATGAGTTAAAATGACAGTTAGGGGATAAAAATACAGGTAAACAAAGTTACCCGAAAAGTAAAAGTAAAGTTAGAAATATGACTAGAAAAATATTCTACTCTAGTAGGTAAAGTTTGGTAATGAATAGAGGTGTATAGATAGATAAGTGTATACCCGCTGATATAGCGAACTCACTTAAGTAAGTCGAGTGAGTTACTATTCATCATTTTCATTCTTCAATCCCACGGGCAGCAACAGTGAGGGAGAGAAGAGAAAAGAGGATTTTGATCCAAAATCTTCCAAGGCTCATAACTTGAGCTAGAGACCTCCAAATCACTCCGTTCCAAAGTCATCTTATGAGGAATTTCGAGAGGAATCCATTGGTACCAGTATTTCTAGGTGGGTTTCACTATAGAGAGAGATCTTCCTCCTCCAAGATTTCGGATTTCATGGATAATGGGGATTTTGATGGAGCTTGAAGCCATGGGAGCTTGAAGTAAGCCTTCCCCTCCGTTCTAGGTAAGTTTATGTTGAGAAATCCTGGTTTTCTTTGAGTTTTGAAGAAGATTGAATTTAAGTTTTTATTATGAAAATTTGGTTTGATTGAGCATGTTAGAGCTTGATTCAGGCTTAGCTCATGTTGAGAAAAGTGTTTAGATGAGAATTTTAACGGTGAAAATGTATTTGGAAAATTAAAGATATTATATTTTTGAATAGTATCGTATATGTGAATAGTGACGTATACATGAATAGTACTGTAGAGATGAACAGTACCGTATATATGAATTAATGAATCCTGGATTAGAGGTGTGTGATAAGCTTGAATTTGATGGACTAAAGCATTGAAATCATGAAGTTGACATAATTTCCTTTATGTGCCTCTTAGCCATTTACAAAGGAAATATGTGCTATGAGTTACTGTTTTACAAAGAGAGCATACTTTTATGCGTAGAATAATATTATAAGGTGTATGGACCTTCGCTTTGGTGAAATAAAAAAAATAAAAAAATAAGGTAGCTCCTTTATATGACCTTAAAATAAGTTTTGACCATTTTCAAATGAGGTATATGTTCGGAGATATTGTTTCGCAAAGTGAGAACACTTATATGCGTAAAATAATTTATATAGGCGGCTAGGCTTGGGTTTAGGCACTAGACAAAGAGAAATCTTATAGCTCCTTTGTAATGGGCATTCTGCCTTATATTGGGAAAAATAGACTTTTAGGTGCTAAGAGTAGTAATGAGTGTTCTAAGGGCCTTTTGGGACTATCCTAAGACTAAGTGAATATATGAGAATTTGTTGAACAAAGAACCACCCACTCATGACTTAATATGATTAAGTAAAAAGAAAATAAACAATAAAGTGTGTGTCTTGTGTATTTACATGGCATTATATCATTTTATTAAGTTTTGTGTTGAATTCCTTCTCTAGATGTGCCTAGGGATTGTGAACGTTTGGATTCTCGTGGAGCAAAATAAGTAGCTTGTTCTTCAAGTAAGCAAATTGTAAAGCTCTGA
The DNA here is from genome assembly GCA_032173675.1 of Gastrolobium villosum. Lineage (NCBI taxonomy): Eukaryota > Viridiplantae > Streptophyta > Magnoliopsida > Fabales > Fabaceae > Gastrolobium > Gastrolobium villosum. The sequence goes on along the minus strand of JAVKPL010008157.1, from coordinate 302,565 downwards.
GAGGTAAGCTCTATGTTTATGGGGTTCGCTCCTACTTTGTGTTCCGCCATAGTGTACGGACTGTGGTCAGGTTGTATGATATGTATGAGATATATGATATAGATGCATTCATATAGAACTATATGATGATGTGATGTGATATGTTTTGATGTGTTTACTTTGATATGTTTCGATATGATTTCTGTAATGATTTCTGAACATTGATTTGTTTATGCACTGATTTCCGCTTGGGGTCCTCCCTTGGGAACACGTATGTTGATTTCCGTTTGGGGTCATTCCTTGGGAATTACTATGTACATCTCTGACATGATTTGTTTTGTTCTGATTTGGTTATTGTAATGTTTTATAAAGGATATTTGTTACATACGTTGATTTCCGCTTGGGGTCATCCCTTGGGAATGATTGCGTACGTCTCTGAGATAACATATTTCGTTCTGATGTGAGTATTGTGATAATTTTGTAAAAGATATTTGTTATGTGCGTTGATTTTTGCTTGGGGTCATCCCTTGGGAATGACTGCGTAAGTCTCTGATAAGATTTGTGTATATGCTTGGTTTAGTTGTGATATTGGATTACATGATATGTTATATGAGATATGTTCAGCTATGATATTTGCTTATATGATGTTTTGTATATTATGTATCTGACTGTCATGCAGGAAGTGAGCCAAGGGTATGGAGAGTTCTCTATAAACCCGAAGCTTACTAGAGATTCGTCTCTAACCCCGTTTGGGATATGATTTCAGGAACACAGTTAATTGAAGAGCCCTCATGGGACAAGGACACTACCCGTGGCTAGAGGTACTAGTATGAGGATATGGAGTTCTGGGTAGCCGGAGGCTACTATTTATTATAAATGTTATTTTTGGAGAATATATATTGTTGTATAGTGTTCTATTCATTTGGTGATCATGATGTTTGATCCATTATACAATATATGGTCCGTATATGTTTTGTATATGTGTTCATATTTGATGCATGTTCATTTGTATATTCAGATATATGCATGTGCTGTAATTGCATGCTGTTAGACATAGTGGCACGGAGCCAAGTTATGCATGCGCCCATGGATGGATATATGATCCTATATGGATATCTGGTATATCTGAAAATATATATTGTAGAAATTGTCTATCAGGATACCTTGAGAGTGGGATTTGCAAATCCCCAGTTGTCCGATTTCCAGAGGTTACTCTGTTCGATTTTCATCTTCGTCCAATAAGAATTAAATTAGAAGAAGTATACAATGTGATATGTCATGTGAATCAAGTTTAAAAAAAAAGGAAAAGTTAGCTCGTATTTTCGTAAGTCAAGTCTTCCGCTGTTTCTGTTTGTATCATATGTATGTTAATTGAACCGGCTCGAGACGGGGATGTTACACATCAACCAAATGCTCACAATTTTTTTAAGGATTTGGACAAGATTATTTTAACCTGATTTTAAATTGTGTAAAACACAAGTAAACGAAATGACTTGTTAAAAATGTGAACAAAATATGTAGGTTGAAAACATTCAACAGAATAAATGGTGGTATCTCAGTTGGCACATGAGAATTGAGCAGGTGAGCGGTAAAAATATGTGTTCGATCCTTTTCAGAATTATCTTTGGAAGGGATTTAAAACCTTAATCCTGAACTCACCCTAAATCGAATTAATTACAAAGTGATGAACCAGTTGAAATATTAAAAAAAAAAAAAATAGTCAGTAGAGAAAAGCAGAAGACAAGAGAGTGCAGTTTTATATGAATAAATGAGGACCATAGATAAATGTTATTCTTTCAATATATCATGTTCCAAAATGCCCAAAAGTTACTACTAATGCCAGCACAAAAGTCGAGCATCTTAGTACAAAAAGGCACTACATTTGTTAGTTTATGTAAAGTTGCAATGTCCCTTTGCACAGAGGAAGCATTGCAACTGGACAGTCAAATTTTATAATATTTTTTCTCCTACGTGGGTGACACAAAATTAAGATGGATCTCAATATTTATTTTTTAGTGAAATCCACATCAGATTTATCTAACAACATGAGACATAGTCTCTCATATAACATGACATTAGTTTATCTCATATTTTAATAATTGAAATTAGGACAGGACGACTATTTCTCCTTTCTCTGTTTAATCTACCTCATACGTTTTCGGCCTTAGAAAATTTCTGCTTAAATTAAAGACAAATCAATGTCTCTATTTTCGAAAGAATATATCCATGTGTTGGCACGCAGCAAAAGCTTGAATTATTTGATTACCAAAAAAAAAAAAGAGCTTGAATTATCAGTGGCTCTTCATTCTGTCTCATCCATCATTTTCATCTCTTATTTATAAAGCACACCTTATCCCATTTGGAGAGAACCAAAAAAAAATAAAGCACACCTTCTCTTTATTTCATCCTTAATGAAGAACAAAGTCGTATTTGAGTTTAAAAGCTTAAACAAGGCATTTTTTCTCGTATTGTCAAAAACTCTTTAAATCTTCGATGATATCATAGATTCATAGTTAATTGGAGAATTAACATAATTAAAGAAACAAATATTATTATTTTCACTTAAATATAATTTTCGAAAATTAATAATGATAGTATTATTAGTTGTGTAGTTTAGATAAATATAATTTTTCCTACTGGGAGTGAACTAATGGTGACGGACTTTAATAGTTTTAATAGGGATATAGGTAAAAAGCTCAATGTCTCTACTATATAAAATAAAAAATGTAAATGTTTTAATACTATTAAATGCACTTGTTTATCTAATTTTAGCTTCTTTTTTTTAGGTTTTAATAGTTTGTTTCATACTTTCCTGTTATAAAATCCAGCCCGACCAGACCGTGTAAACCCAGAACCCGACGAACTAGTCATCGGACCGGTTCGGGTCATGCATCGATCTGGTCAAAATCCGATCAAACCCGGTCAAAATCGGTGACCCGATTGGCTGTGGCGGACGCGAGAATTTTAATAAGAGGGGGCGAAAATAAAAAATATTATATCATAAATAAAAGTACTTGAAATACAATACAAACTTAATATACAAAAAATTGAAAGAAATCTATTACAAGAATTAATATCACTTCACTTACTCTTACTGTAAGAACCTGCACCGCTAATTAAGGTAATTAGTGAATTAATTATGATAATTAGGAAATGATTCCATAATTGACCTTAATAATTATTATTGGGCTTAAATAATTATATTGAGTGAGTAAAAATGTTGAAAGTCGCTTTTCGGAAGAAAAGCGTAGATACCGGTTCTGCTACCCGGTATAAATGCGTAACGAAAAGTATCCCGAAAAATTATAAAGAGTACATGATGATTACTAGAATATTATGTAGGACTTATAAAACAAGTTTCAAGTCAAAATAATGTAATCTGATGCCAGAACTGATACTGGCTATGGAAAAGCGCGTACCGGAAAGGTGCTCCGAAAAATAAAATAAAAATATGAAAAATCTTAGAAAAATGAGTAGGATTAGATTCCAAAGTTTGGGATCAGTATCTTTTGCGTTGCTATTAAGGATAATACTGCGCGTTATTGCCTTGTGGCTATTTATACCCTTATTATGGGCACAAAACCCTAGAAACTTATTCTTCCTACGTGAAGTGGCTGCAGCTTGGACTCCTTGTTGCCACCCTCCTTCTTTGCTTGAGTGAAACCTTCAAAGTCACCTCCTTTCCTTTGATCTTCACACTTTCTTCTTGCAAACACTTGGTGGGGTGGGTGGTGTGAGTGTGAGGCTACATTGCTGCATGCTCAGCCTTTGTGAGTTCAGTTTTGAAGGCTGAGTTTGAAGCTTGAGTGATGGGAACCTTGGTGATGGCATTTTGAGCCTCAAGGTGCCACCTTTGTGGAGAAAGAACCAACCTTGGAGGTGCTATTTTCGTGCTTCTATTTGGTCTGAGTTTGAGGGGCTGTTGGTGAGCTCCAAGAGCCATTGTTCCTCTGTTTCAAGCTTGGGGTAAGTTCCCTCACCTTGATCTTAAGTTGTGATGCTTAAAGTTGATGTCTTGGCCATGTTTAATGAGTAAACAAGAAGGTATAATGATAATGAACCTATAATAGATTAAAGATGCATGTTTTAACGTGTATATGTGTTAAAAGTTGAACCTTTGGACTGGATATTCACGAAATGCAGAAACTGCATTCTGTCGTGAGATATCCGGATATTTGTCGAACAGATATCCGGATATCCATATCCGGATATGGTATCCGGATGTGGGATCTGGGTATCCGGATATGGTATATCCGGATATGGTCAGTGTGATATCCGGATATTGCATATCCGGATATGTCCCCTGTATATCCGGATATCCTGGGATTTCGCAGAACAGTAGCTGTGCTATGTGAACAGTAAGCTATTGGAGGTTTGTGGACCCTAGATTAAGGAAGTTGAACTTCTGTAATTAATGAATTAAGTCAGAATAACATGATTAAGGGCTTATGGCTTTGTTGGAAACCTTAAGACGTAAAACGTAAAGGAAAGGCGTAGTCTTTAAGTTGCATACTTGTGATGCATAATTAATGATATATTATTGGTCCATAACAGATTGTGATACTGCTGTGTTTGGACTTGTGAGTGGTTGGACTCTTGGCTTGGATAACTAACTTGCAAGGTAAGCTTTCGTGTCCTCGGTTTAGCCATTTTGTGGTTCCACCATGTCCCATGGGGATGTGGTTTATGCATGCTGTGTTACATGCTTTGATGTTTTGGAAATGTTGTTCAGCTATTATATGCAATGTGCTTTTATGATATGCATGTGGTGTCCACCTATACGGTAAGCCTGAGTATGTAGCACATACAAGATGGTAAGGCTGTGGGTGAGGTGCAAGCGGTGTTCCTTGTACTCATGTGGGTTTAGACGTATTCCTGCATTTCTCTGGCCAGTAGATTTGATAAACACACATGACATGATTATCTGCTGTATTGCATAGTTTTGGAACTTATATTGTAAATACTGTTTTTGAACTTATATTACACATGTAAGTGAGCTTGGGGTGGAAGATCATTGAGGACCCCTTGCCTTACTGAGATTTCTTGTTTAGAGATCTCACCCCATGTTTGGGGACGCTTATTTCAGGTTCAGGTAATGTTGAGGGCTCAGGTGGCAGTAGGCCAGAGCTGAGTTAGACTTATCTGTGTTTTGCTGACATGATGGATGCTGATTATTTAACTGCTGTTTATGTTTTCTGTTAAGTTTATGTTGAGACATTTGTTGGGCATTGTGCCTTATTTGGTGAGCATGGGGTTTGTCCATGCCACATGGATTGTTATTGTCTTTTATTTAAGGTAATTAAAGTATCAGGATTTTGACCCAGGCTATGTGTTATAGCCCTGTGGCTTTAGATACTCACATTATATCTATATATGAGGTATTTCAGTTAGTTGTCTTGCAATTTACATACAGGCATTATTTTATGAAATTGGTTAAATAATCAAGTTGGCTAAGGTTAATGACGTCATAATTGAATTAAAGAAAAAGTTATTCCGCATTTTAATTAAGCGTGGCTTAATACGATAGTATGTTAACAATTCGGGTTAACACGGGCTGTTACACTTGCTCTACGTGTTTTCATATTGTTAAACTTATATATAACTGAATCCGTGCTAAAACTCAAAATAATTTTTTTCTCAATGTATGTAATCAAAGATAGTCTACGACTATATATACATGCAATGATCTTAGGAAGGTGGAAGTTGATTCTGCCTTGCTCTAGAATTTACACAGCCAAAATCGAAAGGCTGAAGAAGGATGTTGGTGATGGGCGGAACACGGAAAGGAGAGAGAGGATGATATGATGTTCTCAAGGAAAAATATGGGTAAGAGTGTGAGTAGAAACATGGGGAACTGAAGGAAAAAATGTGTACAACACGATAATTTTATCATCACATTTTTTACATATATTATAAAAAAAAATTTCCAAATTTTAGAGGGGGCGAGGGCCCACCCTAGCCCCCCTTCCCTGCGGGTCGGGTCATGCATTTAAAACAAAAAACAAAAAACCAATATTGTTTCATCTTGTCAAAAAAAATGTAGAACTCATTTTAAAAAAGAAATTGTAATTTTATTTGCTAGTATACTCTTTTATAATGATCTCAAATTTTAAATTCCAATACTTAAGCAATTTGCAGAATAATAAATTATGAGAATGTGACATATATCATTTTAATGTAGTTGGATTTGAAAAATATGAGTTCAATACTTTTGGGGATTCTGAGTTGTAATTTAAATTTACATAGTAATAATAGCGTGTATTTTTATTTATTTATGTTTCATGTTTTTGAGCTTGTTTTTGAACCTTGTTTAATTCATTTTAAATATGGAGAATATAATTGAATTTGAGACAGGATCAACTTACACCAGTGTAAGAGTAATAACTCTTACACTCAATCTTGACCATCGATTTTCATCTATCAAATGACTAGGATTAATAATATTATACTCATTAATTAATTATTAATTATTGCCGTTGGATATGCGAAAATTAACGGTTAGGATTGAGTGTAAGAGTAAATAACTCTTACACCGGTATAAAAAGATCATTCCCCATTGAATTTATATGTTCATATTTATATATATTTTAACAGAAAAATATTTCTGCAGTTAATACAGATAAGTTATCTACATTTACTTCCAAAATGACGTCGTTTTGGGATTGAAAGATTAAAAAATTATAATTATAAAAACTATAATAACCCTGAAATAAAACAAAATTACAAAAACACCATGATTTCTGCCCCAAAATGACGTCGTTTTAGGCTTACTGCAGATAACTTATCTGCAGTAACTGCAGAAAAAAGGCAACCCTTATATATCTATATATATACGGGTCAAATGATGCGATCAATGGCCCACCAATCGACCAGTGACCTAGTACCCCGATCGGGTCAATGCTAGGGTCGGGTTTAATAAATAAAGGGTTTTGTGCATGACATGAAATTCAGCCATGACATCATTAAAAATTTAGACCGTAAGGTTTAAAAAGCTAATATATAACCAAGTAGAAAGTTGTTACAAACAATTTACCCTTTTCTTTCTTTTCATTTTTTGTAACTTTTTTTTACCTTAATTCTATGCCCTTCCATTTTTAATTCATACATACTATGCCCTTCCATTTCCATACATTCACGTAAGACAAGGCATACCCCAAAACACATAGAGCCGGACCTAGCTTCAATGCTTTTGACGCATGTCAGTGATTGTCTTAAATTATATATGTTGACGATACAGTGATGACAGATGAGTTCTTTGATTTTATTATTAATTGTTCATGTCAATATATTACATGTTAACACTACGTAACATTATGTGATATCAAATAATTACAACATGGAAATCCTCATGCTGCTGATATGGCATTCAGTTATTTGCTAATTCATGGATCACATAGCTTTTACATTAGATGGCGGTCTTTATTGGTCATGAGAACAAAACAATCTCCGTATTAGGAATAAATCTTTGGTACTACTGTTGCACCAAAGATTCAGTGCATCCCACCAATAAAAATATGACATATCAGTCAAAATTTTCTTTTTTCTGCCAAATTTTTTCTCTCTCATCTGATGTGTAATGCTCTCATTGATATGATGCACTGAATTTAGGTACAACAGTAATACACCAAAGATTTATTCCCCTACTAGATCCCTTATGAGAACTTTATATTATATTATTATAAAATATTAAAATAATAACAACCGTCCATGCATTGAATAGGGACCACTTACAATATATAGTAATCTAGCTAGAGACACTAAAAAGTAGAGTAAAGAGAGAGGAACACTTAGAGGAACTGAAGCGAAACATAGAGGTAAGATCGTTTTCAATGGCTGATCGATCAATAGTTAAAAACATTAAATATGGAAAATTATAACCATACAAAGGTATAAATAAAAATAAAATATTAAATTTAAGAAATCATTACCATATAAAGATATATGAAAATAAATATAACCGTTGGATTAACATAATCGATCTAACGGTGAGATTGATGGATAGTAACTTGATAGTAACACAACTTGGTTATTAGAATATACTTCCCCTTTTTTATTTTTACTTAATGATTCACATAATCTACTTCCTTTCATTAAACCAAAATAAATGCAAGACCACCTGCTAAACAGTAACATGTAACTAATACTTCTGAAAACAAAACAATTTGCTGTGTTTTTTAGGGTTGGGAGGCCCGCACAAGCGAGTTCTGCGAAGTAAGCAGCGTCAACACTTGGCCAGCCTATTACCCTTCATAAATTCATGCACCTCATGGGGATGCTGCGAGTGGCTCTCACCCCTCGCCTTGTTTCCTTACTCATTAGTTTAAGGCAAATTTTAATGTTGCTTGAATCCTCATATTTATTGACTTGGGAGTTTGATCAAGTTCTCTCCACTCATCAATGTGGAACTCATAACCCTAAAATATGAGGTGAACTAATAAATGCCTTAACAACGAATAACACAATAGATTATTGAAATGTTGAATTTTTAATTAGGTATAAATTCATTAATTAATATATAATACGTAATGCATCGTTAACTCTTAAAATTTTAAACCGTAAGGTCTAAAAAGCTAATATATAACCCAGTAGAAAGTTTTTGTTTTGAATATAACCCAGTAGAAAGTTGTTACAAACAATTTACCCTTTTCTTTCTTTTCATTTTTTGTAACTTTTTTACCTTAATTCTATGGGTTTTATAAGAGTTATGTTATAGAAAAAGTGATTGTATTATATTATAGAGATTCATTTTGTGTGCCATAATTTTTTTATTTTTCAAAACATACGGATCCCACAAAATGTTGTATGTATAAGAAATTTTTTGTGATAATATTAAATGATAGAATGTAAATCCTAATTCTATACCCTTCCATTTCCATACATTCACGTACGACAAGGCATACCCCAAAACAGATAGAGTCAGACCTAGCTGCAATGCTTTTGACGCATATCAGTGATTGTCTTAAATTTTATATGTTGACGTTACAGTGAGTTCTTTGATTTTATTATATATTGTTTATGTCAATATGTAATGTAGATCGCATATCAAAATGTGCGGGCTCCAAAAATGTTTGTGTGTAGAAAATTTTGTTTATTATTTTTGGAAAGGATAAAATGAAAACCCTTTTATTATATATTGTTCATGTCAATATGTACTATAGATCGCATATCAACAATTCTAACTACCAAAAATTCTTAATATTAACTTATTATCTATCACATTATCATTGGATATCCCTCTACAAATATATAGGAAGAGAGAGAATGTTAAAAAGTCTTTGAATATCGAAGAGAAAATATTAATCTAACGGTGATTAGATAGATAGTAAGATAGTAGTAAAAATTGTTAGAAAGAATATCTCTCTAATATATAGGAATTAGCCAGCCACATCAACATCTAGTACATATTTACATTATGTGATATCGAATAATTACAACATGGAAATCCTCATGCTGCTGATATGGCATTCAGTTATTTGCTAATTCATTGATCACATAGCTTTTATATAAGATAAGGATCTTTATTGGTCATGAGAACCGGACAATCTCCGTACTAGATCCCTCAGTATGAGAACTTTATATTATATTATTATAAAATATTAAAATAATAACAACCGTCCATGCATTGAATAGGGACCACTTACACTATATACTAATGTAGCTAGAGACACTAAAAAGTAGAGTAAAGAGAGAGGAACACTTAGAGGAACTGAAGCAAAACATAGAGGTAAGATCGTTTTCAATGGCTGATCGATCAATCGTTGCATGAACCTTTAGACGAATCAGAGATCATCTTCTGTATCATTTGGTTTGTCTCTTCTTCGGACATTCGATCCTCTTTACTCTTGGATTCAGCATAAGCCTCAAAAAATTCCTTGTTTTCTTTCTCCAGCTCATTCCACACTGCATATCATATATATTATAAATAAGTGTTTATTCATTAATTGAACATAAGGTGTTATATATAGTTAATATATGTGACTGCAATTAATATATGTCACATGCATGGTTGTGTTTGGACTGTTTGGTGGTGCAAGGTATCGGATATGAAACACAAACACACACACACGTGTCTAAGATTCATTTTTACTTGTAATTGAATCTTAGACACGTGTTATATAAACATATAGAATAATGGGGATGTTTACAAACTTTTTTTGAAATTTATAACACACACACACGTGTCTCCCGGAAGATTCATTTAGTATAATTTGTAAATAAAAAAGTTTATATATATAACATATATAATAATACTCTTCTTCTTTCAATCTTAATTAAATATCTCACAATTCTCTTAAAATTTCACATTAAGAAGGGTTCAAATTAATATCAACAATAGTCTATTTTGATCCCTTTATCCCTTACAAATTAATTAATATGCTTGTTTTTAGTTTAATTAATTAGGTATCACAAATAATTTTTGTAATTAATGTAATCTTTTTCATTCACCAAAGTTTAGTCCTTTGTTAAATTAGTATCAGCACTTATCTCACAAAGGACTGAATTGACGCAACTTTTAATCCGTAAGAGACTATATTATATAAAAATTAATCTATGGTGAATCAAATTGAAAAAAAAAATTGGTTAAAATTAAAATATAAAGTTTTTTTCTAATTTAATTTGATATCTAACATGTTTCTCACTCAAATCTCTTCAGCTTGAAGCGTGAATAAATTATGGGTAAAATATATGTCATTTTAAAGGATATAAAGTTGTGTCATTTTTCCAAAACGACGTCGTTTTGAGATTGATAGATTAGAAAATTATAATTATAAAGACTATAATAACCTTGAAATAAATTAAAATTGTGGAAAATCACCTCTTTTGTAAAATGAGTGATTGGATATAAGTTATGTTATTTAAAAGGATAAACACTTTTCTGACCCCAAAATTTAAGAAGTTTGTTGGAATGGTCAAGAGTGAATTACATCTAATAACAAATATTTTGACCTTGTTTTCGGCTTGCAAAATTTCCAAGGTTGAGTACTAGCAAAGAAGCTTCCAGTTTAGTAGGTCTGGTAAACTCTCAATGCGTTCTCATTGATCAAGCCAAAGAATTATATAATATTGAGGGTTTTGATTAGTTTCTCAACAAATTGAACTAGTTAGTATAAAAAGGTCATGGACATATAATATAACTAGGTATATAATCAATTATTTTAAAATAATCTTATCTCATATCTCTTCAATTCTGCACGCCATGAAATGGTATGTGATTTGGCATGTGTGTACATCATGTTCTTTGTTTGTAGGCGTATATTTGTTATTTTTAAACTGGATGACTTGGAGTGAAAGAGTACTAGTGAAGAACGTACCAGTTGATGTTATCACAGGTTTGATGTTTGCATGCTTAGAGAGAGCTTCCATGCATTCTTCCTTTGTCATGTGAAAGATCAAACACTTTTCAATCAGGTGCTGCACCTGATTTTATACAAACAGGCATGTCACCATGAATATATTACTGCTTATATATGATCTACACAAAGAATTAAAAATCAAAGATAGAGTTAATGGTAGCTATAGCTATAACTCTCTTACCATATGAATGTATGAAGCAGAAGAAGAAGAAGAAGACTCTCCCATGATCCAAAAACTAGCTATGCTAGCTCTTATAGAATGAACTTCAACAACTATATATATAAGTAAAAACAGTGTAAAAGGAGGATGAGTAAAGAAGTGGTGCAAATTGGATATATGTAGAAGATCTAATGCATATATACTCAAGACAATAAAATAGAGTAAACTATAAAAGGGAGGGATGAAGAGGTAGGACCAGGAGTCCCATGTGAGAGATAAATGATAACTGGCTGAGAAGGGTTTAGAGGATATTGTAAATGACTATTCCTTTGTCTTTAGGAGCCACCTCCACGTGATTTGTGGGACATCCCTACATAGAATCCCTCCAAATAGACAAATTCATATCATCAATCAATGGCACAATCTTTCAACATTAGCTTGCACTAACATTAACCTAGCTTTCTAGTTAACATATATACCTATGCTTTCTCTTGCCAGCATCCAAAATTGCCCATGCCTTGGCATGGCATTCAGCGATCATGAGTCTATGTCAATTACTTTCGTTTATAGTTAATCATCAAATAATTAAGATAATATGAACACTGTTCATGATGTGAGGGCAGTTTTCAATTTAAAACTCGCATTAATGTGTGAACTATTTTTTGAGCTTGAGTTTAGTTTATTTTATTAAAACTTTTATATTCATTAAAGTTGTGCATTCAATTGAATTTTGTCATAAATTTAAAGTTGGAAGTTGAAGTTGTTTAAATTAGATTGTAAAAGAATTTATTATAAAAAAGGATAGGATATATTTATAATTTTTTTTTTTTTTTGTAAATTACACTAAGTACGACCGGTCGTACACTGCATGATTAAAGTATGACTGGTCGTACTTAGTGTAGTTTGTAAGAGTTTGTAAAGAAAAAAATTTGTAAATATAACCTGCCAAGGTTTCTGACACACACAAGAAAATCATTGTTTTCTTTTTTTAGGATTTTATTTAAATACCGTTTGAGCTCATGTTAAATTTTTTGAAAAAAAAATTTTAATTATATAATATTAATAATTTGGGGAAGGATCCGTTTACAAATTTTTCCAAATTACACTATGTAATCCCGGGAGAACATAATGTAACCTAGTATTCTTCCGGGAGAACATAGTATAATTTGTAAGAGTTTGTAAACAAAAAATTTGTAAATATAACCCTTCCATAATAATTTTAGGTAAATATTTATAGAATAATATTATGCTTCCTATTTTTATTTTTACTTAAGGATTCACATAATCTATTTCCTTTCATTCACAACCAAAATGAATGCAAGGCCACGAGATCATCTTTAGTACAGTAGTTTGTTCTACTCCTAAAAATTTCCCAAGACCACCTGCTAAACAGTAACATATAACGAATACTTCTGAAAACAAAAAAAGTTTGCTGGGTTTTGTAGGGTTGGGAGGCCAGCACAAGTGAGTTCTACAAAGTAAGCAGCGTCAACACTTGGCCAGCCTATTACCCCTTCATAAATTCATGCACCTCATTGGGATGCTGCGAGTGGCTCTCACCTCTCGCCTTGCGTCCTTACTCATTAGTTTAAGGCAAATTTTAATGTTGCTGGAATCCTCATATTTATTGACTTGGATTTTGGTCAAGTTCTCTCCACCCATCAATGTGGAACTCATAACCCAAAATATGAGGTGAACTAATAAATGCCTTAACAACCAGTTGAATAACACAATAGATTATTGAAATGTTGAATTTTTAATTAGGTATAAATTCATTAATTAATATATAATACATAATGCTTCATTAACTCTTAAAATTTTAAACCGTAAGGTCTAAAAAACTAATATATAACACAGTAGAAAGTTGTTACAAACAATTTACCCTTTTCTTTCTTTTTATTTTTTGTAACTTTTTTTACCTTAATTCATACCCTTCCATTTCCATACATTCACGTACGACAAGGCATACACCAAAACAGATAGAGCCAGACCTAGCTGCAATGCTTTTGACGCATGTCAGTGATTGTCTTAAATTATATATGTTGACGTTACAGTGAGTACTTCTTTGATTTTGTTATATATTGTTCATGTCAATATGTGTAGATCGCATATCAACAACATATACAAATATATAGGAACATTTAGCAAGCCACATCAACATCTAGCTATTACATATTTACATTATGTAACATTATGTGATATCAAATAATTACAACATGGAAATCCTCATGCTGCTGATATGGCATGCAGTTATTTGCTAATTCATGGATCACATAGCTTTTACATAAGATAGGGATCTTTATTTGTCATGAGAACCAGACAATGTCTGTACTAGATAGATCCCTCTGTATGATTATTTTAAAATATTAAAATAATCACAACCGTCCATATACATTGAATGGGGACCGCTTACATTTATAGTAATGTAGCTAGAGACAATACAAAGTACAAACTAATTGTGTAAAGAGAGAGAGAGAGAGAGGGAGGAAGAAAAAAACACTTAAAGGAACAGAAGCGAAACATAAGAGGTAAGATCGTTTTCAGTGGCTGATCGATCAATCGTTGCATGAACCTATAGAGGAATCAGAGATCATCTTCTGTAGCATTTGATTTGTCTCTTCTTAGGACATTCGGTCCTCTTTACTCTTGGATTGAACGCAAGCCTCAAAAAATTCCTTGTTTTCTTTCTCAAGCTCATTCCACACTGCATATTATATATATTATAAGTATTTATTCATTAATTGAACATACGGATGTTAATTATATATTTAATATATGTGACTGCAATTAATATATGTCACGTGTACGGTTGTGTTTGTGTTTGGATTGTTTGGAGGTGCAAGGTTTTGTATATACATATAGTTGTAGGAATATAAGCTTTGTCTCATGTATTTCAAGTTGTATATACCCAATAATTCTATATATAACAAACTTTCACTGTGTTATTATTATACACACGAATTTATTTCAATGTTCATTTCCTCTCTTATTACTCTGCATGCTATCTAGAGCCTAACGAGAGGAGCTTTGATCCACTTATTTTCTTTGATGAACCCACTGTTCATCGCCTTCTCAATTTTTTTCGGATACTGTATTTTTGTCAATTTTTTGGACATCTCTACATTGTTGTCGTCTCTTTCTCCTCACAAACAGCCGTTGGAAACTCGTTGACCCCCGCTTTTCCATCATTGACCACTGTTGTCCAATGGCTTTTTCCGTCGAACTACCTACCGTTGTGCTCGTCTTGGCAACTCAGTTCTCTCTGTCCACGTTGCATTCCCATTAGATCATCCACGCACACGTGGAAGTTCGGCCTCTCCCTTCGGTTGGTCGGCGCGTGGCATCTCCTTTCTAGCAGCAACTAGTTGGATTTTTCTCACTTCTCCGAGATAGTTTTGGATCTGATCTCTTTTGGTGATTATGGGTTCTACTCCTATCTCTTATGAGTCTCCGACTGGTCATGGACGTAAACCCTCTAAGGGTCGATTACTTTGCACTCATTGTCATCGGACCAATCATACTATTGACTGTTGTTGGAAGCTCCATGGCAAGCAACATCAGCCTCCTCAGACTGGTCATGTTGCTCATGCTCCTTTTATTGCTTCTGATCTAGGGTCGCCTTTTGCACCACAACCTCCTGCATCACTTCTTAATGAATTTATGACTTTGTGGTCTGAGAAGCAAGCATCTAGTTCTACTGCCTCCATTACTTCATCTGGTAATTCTTTTTGCTGGGGTCTCTCAGTTATAATCTTTAGGCCCTTGGACTCTTGATTCTGTGACTTTTGATCGTATTTCTAGTAATAAGTCTTTATTCATCTCTCTTTATATTACTGGTTTATTTTCTACTATATATTACTATGGCCAATGGGTCTTTGTCCAATCCCTTGGGATCGGTCCAGTTCTTCTCTTCCCCACTTTATCTCTGGATTATGTTCTCTATGTTCCTTATTCCCCTTTTAACTTACTTATATATGTGACACCATTGATCTTTTTTGATCTGACGGCTCTTAGATGAGGTGTCAAACTTAAAATTTGACACTGGTACTGTCAAAGGATCCTACCTCTATATAGTTATATTCATTTTTACTTGTAATTGAATCTTAGATGTAAATTGCAAGCATGTTATATATATAACATATATAATAATACTCTTCGATAGTATGTTAACATTCCGGGTTAGCACGGGCTATTACACATGTTATATGAACATATATAATAATACTCTTCGTCTTTCAATCTTAATTAAACATCTCACAGCCCTCTTAAAATTTCACATTAAGAAGGGTTCAAAATAATATAAATAATAGTCTATTTTGATCCCTTTATCCGTTATTAATCAATATGCTTGTTTTTAGTTTAATTAGACATAAAAAATAAATTTGTGTAATTAATGTAATCTTTCATTCACCAAAGTTTAGTCCTTTGATTAATTTAGCATCAGATTTATCTCACAATGGACTGAATTGACGCAACTTTTAATCCGTATAAGGGACTACATTATATAAAAATTAATCTATGGTGAATCAAATTGAAAAAAATTGTTAAAATTAAAATATAATTTTTTTCTTCTAATTTAATTAGATTTCTAACATGTTTTCAAAAATCTTTTCAGCTATAAGCATGAATAAATTATAGACCCAAAAGTTTAAAAAGTTTGTTGGAATGGTCAAGAGTGAATTATATCTAACAAATATTGACCTTGTTTTGGGCTTGCAAATTTTCCAAGGTTGAGTACTAGCAAAGAAGCTTAAGACATTTCATGATGAGATTATATGAAATTAGAACACCAAAAAGATATACGCTTACTTGTTGACGACATGATTCTTGATACCTCAATTATAGTGCTTGCTTCGGTATTCCTGCAAAGGTTGAAGAGACCAGGATCTTCCTCTACAATTCACATCACTCCCTAATCACAACTCTCGATGGGGCAAGTTGTGGAGTAACGATTTTCTATCACGTTGTGAGTGCAGAGGGGACGTAGCCAAACTTATTAACCCTAATCTCTTTCCCATCATGGGCCTATGGTTAGGTCTACACTGTTACCCACACTAATCAGTTTACAAATATCCAAGCCCAAATCAAAAGGATCACTAATTAACTGGGCTTTATACTGCCCCACTGTATGGATCATGACTTAGCCCGTTTTTATTAAAACAACAAAAACTACAATTGATTGAAGCCCACAATTATTATAAAAATTTCGATAGAAGGTCTGGTAAACTCTCAATGCATTCTCATTGATCAAGCCAAAGAATTATAATATTGAGGGTTTTGATTAGTTTATCAACAAATTGAACTAGTTAGTATAAAAAGGTCAGGGACATATAACTAGGTATATAATCAATTATTTTAAAATAATCTTATCTCATATCTCTTCAATTCTGCACGCCATGAAATGGTATGAGATTTTGCATGTGTGTACATGCATGCTCCTTGTTTCTAGAGGTATATATGTTATTTTTTAAACTGGATGACTTGGAGTGAAGGAGTACTAGTGAAGAACGTACCAGTTGATGTTATGACAGGTTTGATATTTGCATGCTTAGAGAGAGCTTCCATGCATTCTTCCTTTGTCATGTGAAAGATCAAACACTTCTCAATCAGGTGTTGCACCTAATTTTTATACAAACGTGCATGTTGTCACCATGAATATACGATTGCTTATGATCTACACAAAGAATTAAAATCAAAGATAGCTCTCTTACCATATGAATGTATGAAGCAGAAGAAGAAGAAGAAGACTCTCCCATGATCCAAAAACTAGCTATGCTAGCTCTTATAGAGTGATCCTTCAACAACTATATATATAAGTGTATTATGCAACTGTATGTAAGTAAAAACAGTGTAAAATGAGGATGAGCAAAGAAGAGGTGCAAATGTGATATATAGAAGATCAAATGCATACTCAAGACAATAAAATAGAGTAAAATATTAAAGGGAGAGGGATGAAGAGGTAGGATTACCAGTAGTCCCACGTGAGAGATAAATGATAACTGGCTGAGAGGGGATTAGAGGATATTGTAAATGACTATTCCTTTGTCTTAAGGAGCCCCCTCCACGTGATTTGCATGTGGGACATCCCTACATATATAGAATACCTCCATATAGACAAATTCATATCATCAATCAATGGCACAATCTTTCAACATTAGTGTAAAGAACCTTGGGATACACCACCCCAAAAGCTAGCTCAAAGGGTGGGAGTGTCCAGGGCCTTATAAAGGCCACATTAGTTGCACATACAACCAATGTAGGACTATACATCTCAACACGCCCCCTCACACGAGAGCGCATTGGGCTTGAAGAGTGGATGATGCAACAGGCCCAATCTACCTGTGCTAAGAGAGTCCACAAGAGAAAGTGGGGGACGGCGAGGCTCTGATACCATGTAAAGAACCTTGGGATACACCACCCCAAAAGCTAGCTCAAAGGGTGGGAGTGCCCAGGGCCTTATAAAGGTCACATTAGTTGCACATACAACCAATGTGGGACTATACATCTCAACAATTATCCCTTTCTAGTTAACATATATATATGCAGGTGTGTAGCAACAACTTTGATTATTCTATACCTATATATGCTTTCTCTGCCAGCATCCAAAAATTGCCCATGCCTTGGCATGTCATTTAGCGATCGGTCTATATCAGCTTCTTTCATTTATAGTTAATCATCAAATAATAAAGATAATATGAATATGCACGAGTGTACGTTCATGATGGGATGATGAGGGCATTTTAAAATTGAAACTTGCATTAATATGTGGGAACTATTTTTTGAGCTTGAGTTTCGTTATTTTATTTAAAGCTTTTATATCATTAAAGTTGTATTGTTTATGTTATAATTGATGTATTGGGCATTCAATTGAAGAAAAAAAAATTGGCACACGTATCTATAAATTTAAAGTTGGAAGTTGAAGTTGTTTAAGTTAGATTGTAAAAGAGTTTATTATGAAAAATGATTATGACAGGATAATTTCAAGAATTTTGATTTTTGTATATTATAAAAGTATAATTGCGTGGACATTTTTGAAAATTACTGACTCTTACTTGCTAAAATTAGTTTTGCAATACAAAATAATGATTTTTTTTAAGAGAAATGTCGAGTTTCATCTCAAAATCAATTTTTTTTTCACTATAGCACATTCCTTAGTCGCCTTTATTAAAAAAACTTCTTATTATAAGTAAATCATAAAGACTTTCTACAGATAGTAGTAGAATTGATGATTTTGAGAAGTTCAAAATCTAAAATAAATTGCGCATTTTCTATAACTAAAGAAATGCAGCTTAGATTAATAAAAGTTCAATATATGGTATTATCTCCTTCTTTTTTTCCCTTTTGTCGTAGTTATGGATTCTGGGCCTTGATCGTGTCATATTGAAAAATATTCAATCAATGACAGTTATATGAGAGCTTTACTCTTTACATAGGTTGGTTAAATGACGAAGGATTTTAAGCGCGGGTTGGCTCAAGTACATGTTTTTTATTCCGCGTTTTATTTTAGGATTTTATTGAAATAATGTTTATAGCATATGTTAAAAATTTTAAAAAATATATTAAACAAAAATAAAAGTATTTAATATTTTGAAAATTAAACAGGATTTTATGAAATGTGAGCCTCTGCATTTCATGGATAACTTTCCAAGGTTTTTTGACACACAAAATTCTTTGTTTTCTTATAGGGGTGTTTGGTTCATGATATCTCAAAAAATTTCCTAGCGAAATGCATGTCGCTGTTCTTCGCGTTTGGTAGAATGAAATCATGACTTTTACCCATGAAATACACAGTTGTCTATCTAATGACAAATGCATGTAAAAAAGGTACAAATACACTGTTAAAGAATGCTGTTTGCAACATGGTATTTCTTGGAAAATTCGAGAAATTGAAAAAGTGATGAAAATCAAGACAAGAATACCCCTCTTCTTAATCACATGTAACATTCAAAATTTTATAAAAGGTCACTTTTGTAATTTCTATCCATTTTCCCATCAAATTTTTATTTTTAACCAAATATACACTCAGCATATTTAACCCAATTTTCCTAGTAATATTTTGCGGTATCAAACAATTTTTTTTAAATTTTCCTACCAAACTTACTTTCGAATGTTTTTCCTTGTAATTACATTTCCTTAGTAAAAAAAAAAATCTCCTGAACCAAACACTCCCTTAAGATTTTATTGAAATACCGTTTGAGCACATGTTAAATTTTTATTTTTTTAAGAAATTTAATTATACAATGCTAATATTTTTTAGGTAATATGATATTTATAGAATTATATTATGCTGCCTAGATTCACATATTCTACTTCCGAAAATTCAACCAATATGAATGCAAGACCACCTGCTAAACAGTAACATATCTAACGAAGAGTTGGGATATTCTTACTACCAAATTTTTTCACTACCAACTTATTACCTATTTAATCACTATTAGATCAACATTTTCTCTATCTTCATAAATTTTTTAACATTCTCTCTTTTTGATCCAATGATAATTAGATTGGTAGTAAGTTAATAGTGGAAAATTTTAGTAATCAAAATATACCCCTCTATAACGAATACTTCTGAAAACAAAACAATTTGCTGTGTTTTTTAGGGTTGGGAGGCCCGCACAAGCGAGTTCTGCGAAGTAAGCAGCGTCAACACTTGGCCAGCCTATTACCCCTTCATAAATTCATGCACCTCATGGGGATGCTGCGAGTGGCTCTCACCCCTCGCCTTGTTTCCTTACTCATTAGTTTAAGGCAAATTTTAATGTTGCTTGAATCCTCATATTTATTGACTTGGGAGTTTGATCAAGTTCTCTCCACTCATCAATGTGGAACTCATAACCCTAAAATATGAGGTGAACTAATAAATGCCTTAACAACCAATAACACAATAGATTATTGAAATGTTGAATTTTTAATTAGGTATAAATTCATTAATTAATATATAAGACGTAATGCATCGTTAACTCTTAAAATTTTAAACCGTAAGGTCTAAAAAGCTAATATATAACCCAGTAGAAAGTTTTTGTTTTGAATATAACCCAGTAGAAAGTTGTTATAAACAATTTACCCTTTTCTTTCTTTTCATTTTGTGTAACTTTTTTTACCTTAATTCTATATAAGACTTATGTTGTAGGAAAAGAGATTGATTATATTATACAGATTCATTTTGTGTGCCATAGTTTTTTTATTTTTCCAAACATACGGATCTCACAAAATGTTATATGTATAAGAAATTTTCTGTGATCATATTAAATGATAGAATATTAAATGATAGAATGCAAATCCTAATTTTAAACCCTTCCATTTCCATACATTCACGTACGACAAGGCATGCCCCGTGACAGATAGAGTCAGACCTAGCTGCAATGCTTTTGACGCATATCAGTGATTGTCTTAAATTATATATGTTGACGTTACAGTGAGTTGTTTGATTTTATTATGGGTTTTATGTTTATTATGTTGCAGGAAAAGTGATTGCGTAATGTTATAGAGATTCGTTTTGCGTGTCATATTTTTTTCTTTTTTGTTTCAAAATGTGCGGGCTCCACAAAATGTTGTGTGTGTAGGAAAGTTTGTTGTATTATATTAAAGGATAAAATGAAAACCCTTATATTATATATTGTTCATGTCAATATGTACTGTAGATCGCATATCAACAACTGAGTGAGAATATTTTAACTACAAAAAATTCTCACTATTAACTTATTATCAATCACATTATCATTGGATTAAAGAGAGAGAATGTTAAAAAGTCTTTGAAGAAAGAGAAAATATTAATCTAACGGTGATTAGATAGATAATAAGATGGTAGTAAAAATTTGTTAGAAAGAATATCTCTCTACAAATATATAGGAATTAGCCAGCCACATCAACATCTATTACATATTTACATTATGTGATATCGAATAATTACAACATGGAAATCCTCATGCTGCTGATATGGCATTCAGTTATTTGCTAATTCATTGATCACATAGCTTTTATATAAGATAAGGATCTTTATTGGTCATGAGAACCGGACAATCTCCGTACTAGATCCCTCAGTATGAGAACTTTATATTATATTATTATAAAATATTAAAATAATAACAACCGTCCATGCATTGAATAGGGACCACTTACACTATATACTAATGTAGCTAGAGACACTAAAAAGTAGAGTAAAGAGAGAGGAACACTTTGAGGAACTGAAGCAAAACATAGAGGTAAGATCGTTTTCAATGGCTGATCGATCAATCGTTGCATGAACCTTTAGACGAATCAGAGATCATCTTCTGTATCATTTGGTTTGTCTCTTCTTCGGACATTCGATCCTCTTTACTCTTGGATTGAGCATAAGCCTCAAAAAATTCCTTGTTTTTTTTCTCCAGCTCATGCCACACTGCATATTATATATATTATAAATAAGTGTTTATTCATTAATTGATATAGTTAATATATGTGACTGCAATTAATATATGTCACATGCATGGTTATGTTTGGATTGTTTGGTGGTGCAAGGTATGGATATGAAACACAAACACACACACACACACACGTGTCTAAGATTCATTTTTACTTCTAATGGGTGTAGATAAAAGTACCCAAAATATAAAAATGAAAGTAGAAATATTCCTAGAAAAATATTCCAGACTTTTGGGTAAAATTTGGTAATTAATGGAGTTGAATAAATAGATGAACCAATACCCACTTAACCTGAGTTAAGTGGCATGGCAAGCCATCTAAGGAACCCATTTCCCTTCCCCAACCCGCGCAGAAAGAAGAAAAAGAAGGGAAAGAAGAGAGAAGAAGGGAGAAGAAGAAGAAGAGAAAAAAGAAAGAAAGGGGAAAACTTAAGTGTGATCAAACCTTGATGGTTTTGAGTGATTCCAAAGCCTAAACCACTCCAAATCTTCTCCTCTTTCACAATCCTAGCTTGGGTCTTGGTGGGGAGTTGTGTGGGTTGAGATCTTTCTTCCCAAAGTTTTGACCCTTTGGAGAAGTGTGAAATTTGGGAGTTTCTACCTCCATGGAAGCTTGAGGAACCATCACCCCTTGATTGTGCAACCATTAGTGGTAAGATTTCATCCTTTAAACTCTATTTTCATGAAGAAATTTTTTAACATTCTCTCTTTTTGATCCAATGATAATTAGATTGGTAGTAAGTTAGTAGTGGAAAATTTTAGTAGTCAAAATATACCCCTCTATAACGAATACTTCTGAAAACAAAACAATTTGCTGTGTTTTTTAGGGTTGGGAGGCCCGCACAAGCGAGTTCTGCAAAGTAAGCAGCGTCAACACTTGGCCAGCCTATAACCCCTCCATAAATTCATGCACCTCATGGGGATGCTGCGAGTGGCTCTCACCCCTCGCCTTGTTTCCTTACTCATTAGTTTAAGGCAAATTTTAATGTTGCTGGAATCCTCATATTTATTGATTTGGGAGTTTGATCAAGTTCTCTCCACTCATCAATGTGGAACTCATAACCCTAAAATATGAGGTGAACTAATAAATGCCTTAACAACCAATTGTTTGTTGATGGAAATTATTATACTCGCGCCAGTTATTCAATTTTCACTGGGTTACCTTTTTACGCACAAATGCTCATATATATGGAGTTTTCTTTGGAATCTTCTGATAGCGTTGCAAAAGGAATATTTTACAGTCCTTAATTATAAGGAGTTGCACTTCAATGATTGTGGTGATCGAGTAGCTCAATTGTTACATGTTGAGTTAGCTTTTCCACTTTCACAATGCCAAAATAGTGATATTTGGCGGAAATTTGTCAACACTCATCTACTATTTCCATGAAAAAAAAAATAGGTTATTCTTCTTCTTCTTTTTTATGTCTATCACTTTCTAATATCATTAGATCAAAATCTCAAGTAACTTTTATTATTTATCTCTCCTTTTATAAGATTCTGATCTAACATTAGTAGGTAAAATAGACATGAAAAATGTAAGTAAAATAATCTATCGCATATCTCTATCATATAAATAAAAAGTGTAAATATGTTATATTAAATGCACGTGTTTATTTGATTTTAGTTTTTTTAGGTTTTAATAGTTTGTTTCATATATACCTCCATGTGTAAAAGGGTTTTGTGCATGGCATTTAAAATTCAGCTAGGACATATTTTTTAAAAAATTTAACTGTAAGGTGTCTAAAATGCTAATAACGCAGTTGAAAGGTGTTACAACATGCTTGATTTCACTTAAACAAGGTAAATTGGGTTCAAGTTTTTGTGTGATGCAAAAAATTCTCGAAGAGCTAATCCCATTATGATATAGATGTTCCTGCTTCGAACACGATTATTTCCTATATGGCGAATACATGTGATTTATCCACACTTAAAAAATTATTTACCCTTTTTCCTTTTTTTAACCTTAATTCAATTAGGGGCAACAGAATATCACGAAGATATCATTGCTATTAGGGTATTACTCAACTATTTTGATTCGGACCGGATAAGATTATATGGGTGGCAAAGTTTTTCCTATTAAATTTTAACACAATTGAATTCCTAGAAACTCAAACTTAAAGCTATTAATTAAGTTGGAATAATTACCCATTTCCAGTTTATCCATGTGGTTGCAAAATCTATTTTGAAAACAAAAATCGTCAGTCTATTTTGTTGGAAATAGACACACAAATTGCAAAAGCAAAAAAGAGAAAGGGAAGAGAAATTAAACACAGCAATTTATCCAGGTTTACCCAATATAAACTACGTTCATTTTATCTATATTATATTTATCTCAACGACACTCGGTACAAGTCACTCAATTTACAAAGGAAAAAGAATAACTCAATTTACTAGAAGAATCCCAATTGACTTTCTCATAACCCTAGTAACAAAAGTCATTATCTAACAACAACCTATTCCTTACGACAAACCATTGACCCATGATCCTTTTTCATTCTCCTGTACGAGCAAATATTTGGTGCACACAACTCACATGAGGCGGGTAGAGAGAAAAAAGAGAAGAAAAAAAAAAGGAGAAAGAAAAAGACCATGCAATTAATTTCCCTCCTATATCCTTCCATTTGCATATATTCACGGGATACGAGAAGGCATATCCCAATATCAGTACTCTATACGACACAAATCCAGCCAGACCTAGCTTCAATGCTTTTGAAGCCTGTGGTTTTAAATTATATATAATATGGGTTTTATTAATCTCACGTTAAACTAGATAAGTTATCTCATGTCATAGAGAAAAATTTATGGGTCTTACCATCTGAAAAAAAAAAAATATATATATATATATATATGTGTGTGTGTGTGGCACAGTTATCGAAAAATGTGTAGGAGTGAATTTTATCACATGTGACATGAAAATAATATGTTTGTAAGGTAATTTTATTTTATTTTGAATTAATTCAACTCTAATGATTTTTTTAAGTTGATTTGGCTCCCCGGACGGTTCAGAGATGAACCCGGAGTATGTAATGTAATGTTAGTGAGTTCTTTGATCTTATTATTATTCATGACAATATGTGTAGAGAGCAAATCAAGTATCAACAACACAGACAAATAGGAATTGGCCTCATCAATATCTATTATATTATATAACATTATCTGATATCAAATTACAACATGGAAATCCTTCTTCTGCTGATATGGCATGCATTTATTTGTTAATTCATGGATCACATAGCTTTTACATAAGATAGGGATCTTTATTGGTCATGAGAACCAGACAAAAGTATCCGTACTAGCTAGTATGATTATTTTAAAATATTAAAAATAATAACAACCGTCCACGCATTGAATACGTAAGATCGTTTTCATTGGCTGATCGATCAATCGTTGCCTGAACCTTTAGAGGAATCAGAGATCATCTTCTGTATCATTTGGTTTGTCTCTTCTTCGGACATTCGGTCATCTTTATTCTTGGATTCAGCATAAGCCTCAAAAAATTCCTTGTTTTCTTTCTCCAGCTCATTCCACACTGCATATTATGTATATTAGAAGTGTTTAATATTCATTAATTGAACATACGGATGTTAAATATATATTTAATATATGTGACTGCAATTAATATAAGATTTTATAAGAGTTATGTTGTAGGAAAAGTGATTGTGTTATGTTATAGAGATTCGTTTTGCGTGCTGGAGTTTTTTTTTTGCTGCGGGCCCCACAAAATGTTGTGTGTGTAGAAAAAAATTTATGATCATGTTAAATGATAGATGATAAACCCATTAATATATGTCCCGTGCATGGTTATGTTTGGATTGTTTGGTGGTGCAAGCCGCAAGGTGCAATGGATATGAAACAGACTTTACACTAAGTATGACCAGTCATACACTATTGATTGAAGTATGACACTATGACCGATCATACTTAATGTAGTTTGTAAAAGTTTGTAAACAAAAAAATTTATAAATATAAGATTCTCCTATACTTAATGATATTCATTTTTACTTGTAATTGATTCTTAGACACGTGTTATATAAACATATATATAATAATACTCTTCATGCAACTTAATTAATTAAACATCTCACAACTCTCTAAAAATTTCACATTAAGAAGGGTTCAACATAATATCAAAATAGTCTATATATTTTGATCCCTTTTTCCCTTACTAATTAATTAATATGATTGTTTTTAGTTTAATTAGGTATATATCACAAATAAATTTTTGTAATTATATTAATGTAATCTTCCATTCACCAAAATTTAGTCCTTTGATTAAATTAGCATCAGATTTATCTCACAAAGGACTGAATTGACGCAACTTTTAATCAGTAAGAGACTATATTATATAAAAATTAATCTACGATGAATCAAATTGAAGAAAAAATGGTTAAAATTAAAATATATAAAGTTTTTTTTCTAATTTAATTAGATTTTTAACATGTTTGTCACTCAAAAATATTTTCAGCTTGAAGCATGAATAAGTTATAAACCCAAAAGTGTAAAAAGTTTGTTGGAATGGTCAAGAGTGAATTATATCTAACAAATATTGACCTTGTTTTGGGCTTGCAAATTTTCCAAGGTTGAGTACGAGCAAAGAAGCTTCCAGGTTTGTAGGTCTGGTAAACTCTCAATGCATTCTCATTGATCAAGCCAAAGAATTATATAATATTGAGGGTTTTGATTAGTTTCTCAACAAATTGAACTAGTTAGTATAAAAAAGTGAGGGACATATAATAGGTATATATTGATATGCATAATGCAGATAAGTAATTTGGATATATATTCAAAATCTTAAAAAATTATAAATATAAAGACTATTATAACCCTAAAATAAATTAAAATTACAAAAACACCATGATTTTCATCCCAAAATAACATCATCTGCGTATCAATTCTTTTTCAATTCTGCATGCCATGAAATGGTATGTGATTTTGCATGTGTGAACATGATGTTCCTTGTTTCTAGGGGTATATTTGTTATTGTTTAAACTGGATGGCTAGGAGTAAAAGAGTGTAGATTACGTACCAGTTGATGTTATGACAGGTTCGATATTTGCATGCTTAGATAGAGCTTCCATGCATTCTTCCTTTGTCATGTGAAAGATCAAGCACTTCTCAATCAGGTGTTGCACCTAATTTTTAAACAAAAATGCATGCATTGTTAGAATTGAATATCCACTCAGATGCAAGAGACAACCACACTTGTGTATCTACAAAAAAAAAAAAATCTTTTCTATTCTTGCTTTCTTGCTCTTTCTCTATTTCTCTTGATCTTTTGATCTACTTTTCATACAAACTATCAAAGGCTATTTATAAGTTATAAAATCGACCAACATAACTCCACACATAACACCCTCATTACTTTATAACTGACATAACTAACTCATTACTTTATAACTGACATAACTGACTCACTAATATTCTAACTGACATAACTGACTCATTAATATTCTAACTGATATTTAAAATTTATCCCAACATGCATGTCACCATGAATATATGATTGCTTATGAGTTATGATCTACACAAAGAACTAAAATCAAAGATAGAGTTGTAGCTAGCTATAACTCTCTTACCATATGAATGTATGAAGCAGAAGAAGAAGAAGAAGAATCTCCCATGATATCCAAAAACTAGCTATGCTAGCTCTAAGAGTGAACTTCAACAACTATATGTATGTGTGTGTATTATGCAACTGTATATAAGTAAAAACAGTGTAAAAGGAGGATGAGTAAAGAAGAGGTGCAAATGCGATATATATAGAAGATCAAATGCATACTCAAGACAATAAAATAGAGTAAAATATAAAAGGGAGAGGGATGAAGACGTAGGAGGACCAGGAGTCCCACGTGAGAGATAAATGATAACTGGCTGAGAGGGGATTAGAGGAGATTGTAAATGACTATTCCTTTGTCTTTAGGAGCCCCCTCCACGTGATTTGCATGTGGGACATCCCTACATATATAGAATACCTCCATATAATTATAGACAAATTCATATCATCAATCAATGGCACAATCTTTCGACATTAGCTTGCACTGACATTAGTGCTTTCTCGTTAACATATATGCAGGTGTAGCAACTAGCAACAACTTTGATATCATTCTATAGCTATGCTTTCTCTTGCCAGCATCCAAAAACTGCGCATGGCTTGGCATGTCATTTAGTGATCGGTCTATATCAGCTTCTTTCATTCGTATCACGGATATATTTTTCTTATGTTGTAAAAAAAAGTTAATTCATGTAGTAGAAATAAAAGTATAAGTGAGACCCACAGGTAAGAGAAGAGAGAAAAAAGAGTGGTGGGACCCAACCTTTTTTATGTGTGTAGGAAAGTTTATCTCATGTAAAATGACATAAACATAACCCTTCATATTAATCATCAAATAATAAAGATAATATGAATACATGAGTGTACGTTCATGATGTGATAAGGGCGTTTTAAAATTGAAACTTGCATTAATGTGTGAACTATTTTTTGAGCTTATTTTAT
Organism: Gastrolobium villosum; assembly: GCA_032173675.1. Lineage (NCBI taxonomy): Eukaryota > Viridiplantae > Streptophyta > Magnoliopsida > Fabales > Fabaceae > Gastrolobium > Gastrolobium villosum. The sequence goes on along the minus strand of JAVKPL010008157.1, from coordinate 274,179 downwards.
TTAGTGCTTTTATATCATTAAAGTTGTATTATTTATGATGGGAAAAGTGTTTATTCTTTTAAATGACACAACTTATGTCATTTTACTTTCACAAGGTGGGACCCACACTTTTAACTTTTCTTGTCCACTCTCTCCCTCATGTTTTATCTCTTTCTCTCACTTAAAATGACATGACTTTACATCATTTAAAATGATACACACTTTTCCCATAACTAATATATTGGGCCTTCAATTGAAATTTTTTTTTGCCACACGTATCTATAAATTTAAAGTTGGAAGTTGAAGTTGTTTAAATTAGATTGTAAGTTTATTATTATGAAAAATGATTTTGAAAGGATAATTTCAAGAATTTTAATATTTGTATGTTTGGGATAGGTTATTCTACTTACTCCCTTCTTGCCTACCTTTTCATCACCGTTGGATTACAATCTAATCCAACAGTCCATAATTGCGAAATAAAATAACTTTTTCTTTTCTTTTCTCTCTCCTCACTTCCTCCCACACGCTTTCTCTCTCCTCCCATTTCTCTCTTCCTCTGCTATCCGGACACATCCTTTTGATCTCTTGATACCTTTTTTTTTTTTCCTTTATCTCTGATCTCTGCCGAGGTGAACGCACGCGGAAATTATCGTTCTTATCAGGTTTATTTTTTATTTATTTTTTGGACCTTCTTTTTAAAAGGCGATTCTTGAAGAAAACTAGACTATCAGATTACAAGAGACAGTACAGTTGTAGAATTGATAATCTACAATCTTTGGGTTCCTTCATTATTCATGTAACTAGGAAGGTAAAAAATCACTTTTCATTCTTTGCCATCAAAACCTTGAATTCTATGCAAGCGGCCATAGAATCTCGTAAACCAAAATAAGTTATGTGTTTTGTTTGCATCCACGAGTGCAATTCTCAAGTTCATTGTGAAGCTTCTGAAAGAGGACGAAAATAAACAAAGACGATGATTTCAAATGCTGTGGTTGATGAATCGCATAATGCTTCTGCGCGCGTTCACCTCAGCAGAGATTAGAGATAAAAAAAGGTATCGAGAGATCAAAAGGATGTGTCCAGATCACAGAGGAAGAGAGAAAGGGTGTGGGAGGAAGTGAGGAGAGAGAAAGGGAAAAAATGGTTATTTTATTTCACAATTATGGACCATTGGATTAGATTGTAATCCAACGATGATGAAAGAGGTAGGCAAAAGGTAGGAAAGGAGGAAGTAGATAGAATAACCTATCCCATAAAAGTATAATTGCATGGACATTTTAAAAAATGACGAGTCTCACTTGTTAAAATTAGTTTTGAAATACAAAGTAATGATTCTTTGGAGAGAAATGTCGAGTTTCATCTCAATCATTTTTTTCTCTCATTATAACACGTTCCGTAAGTCGCCTTTGTTAATATTACATAAATCAATCATAAAGAATTTTATAAAATAGGGAAAAGTTCAACGATACCCTTGTGATTTGCTTCAAAATCATCTATATCTCTGTGGTTTTTTTTCTATCACATATGCTCTGTGCTTTGTAAAAAATAAGAAACCACAGGCATATGTGATAAAAAACATACCCTTTTACAAACTACAGGGTATATGTGATAAGAAAAAAAAAATCACATGGGCATAAATGATTCTGGAGTAAATCACATGGCCATCGGTGAACTTTTCCCTATAAAATAACAAAAGATACTAGTTGAATCCGATGATTTTGGGTTGTTCAAAATCTAAAAGAAACTGCGTATGTATATGCCGTAACCAAAGAAATGCAGCTTCGTTTAAAAAAAATTAATATATATGGTCCTTTTAGTAAGCAATTTAGAATCCCATTTTTTAAAATAAAAAAATAAAAGAAAATCATGACTTTTGTTATTATATTTAATTTATAATGTCAAGTTTTCTTTCTCTATTTGGTTTTTTTTTTCCAATATAATCTGTCTCTTGAAGTAAATTCTAGAATTTTTAATCTTTCACAGTACAAATATCAATTATCGCGGGAAGCACAATATATATACGATCTGAAAAAATATTTATCATCTTGTACGAAGTGGTAAAATATCTGCGACATTTCTATAACACCAAATGCTGTAGCTTCTTGATCCTCCCGTAACCAAAAAATAATCTCCATCAAGCACTATCGAACCCTTTCAGGAACAGGATTCTGGGCCTTGATCGTGTCATATTAAAAAAAATTCATGCCATATGGGCTGTATTCTTCATATCGGTTGGTTTGAATAAGTATGTAGGATTTTGTGAAATTTATTTTTCTGTGACTTGTGTCGAATTCACTAACGAATTCTTTATGATGAAAACAATTTGCTGGGTTTTTTAGGGTTGGGAGGCCCACACAAGCGAGTTCTGCAAAGTAAGCAGCGTCAACACTTGGCCAGCCTATAACCCATCCATAAATTCATGCACCTCATGGGGATGCTGCGAGTGGCTCTCACCCCTCGCTTTGTTTTCCTTACTCATTAGTTTAAGGCAAGTTTTACTGTGGCTGGCATCCTCGTATTTAATGACTAGGAGTTTGTTCAAGTTCTCTTCCCCAATCTATGTGGGACACAACTTCAAAATATTAGGTGAACTAAATACCTGAACAACAAAATGTTTGTTGATGTGCCCTCCTCTTCTTCCAGAAGCTTGAGGTTCAAACCTTGAACACCTCCAATTTATCCCACATGTATGAGATCTTCTGTCATTAGTTATTCAAGCTGAGGTTCAAACCTATTCTTGATGTGATGTATTAGGACGCACTTGTTAAATTCAGATGCTTAGCTTAAACCAGCAGTCATAGGCACTTCTAACGCAACTTTTTTGGGTGATTCTAGAATATCAAGGCATGTTGGGAAATCATTACCAAATTAATTTATAATATTTGACATTGATTTTAAAAAAAGTATCGATATAAACCCCGCAAAAATCATTTAAATTTGGGATTGTTCTCCTATCAAGTTGCTTGGTTGGCCATTAGATTTATTAATTTGCTTTGATTCGATTTTTCGTACTGAAAGTGTCTATTAAATTATTGAAGACACTATTTTCACATACTTTTTTAAGGAATATAATTATATTAGTTTTATAAAGAGAAAATTGTAAATCTTTAAATGAACATATTATATATTGTGGGTGCAGGAATCCTATTAGCCCCTGAATGAGAACGATCTGAGTTTTTATTTTTATTTTGAATGAAGGAATGATGAAATGAGTTTAAACCCAGTAAAGTATTTTAATTATTTAGGACTTTGATTATGGGCAATATGATTTTTGAGAATAACAAGATTTTGGTCAAAACAAACCAAGATTTTTAAAATAGCAGATAATAAAAAAGAAAATTCTTAAAATTTTATTCAGTACATTTCACAACCATTGGCCAATCAAATACTACACTGATCATTTTTAAACACGTAAGCTTGATTACACCGGTTTTCACCAATTCATTAGAAAACTATCTGAAAGAATGGGTAATTTACAGCAAACTTCAATGTTCTTTTGACAACAATGGTTCCAATTGAGAATCTCTATCCCTCGAAAGTGGAGGCCTGCCAATACCAGACTCCAAGTCTGTAATTGATAGATTCTCCCCTCTCTCTTTCAATAATCGGGCTAAGAAACTTGATTTGTCTTCAGATAAAGAGAGTGGTGTTTGTGAAATGTTAGACCCCCTTTCAAGCTTTGAACACGCTGCAAGCAAACTTGAACAGCATCATGTACTCTCACAAAATACCATTCTTTGCCTATCAACTCCACCAGACCGGATCTAGACAAGGTTAGCAGAACTTCGGGGCTTGGATTGGATATTGCAATCTGTAATAAGAAAAAACCCAAGTTGTTTGGTGGAAACATTGTAGACTGGTAATGATAATTTCAAGAATACAAACAATAGTTAAAAGTCCAAAATCTCATTCTACCTGAATGTCCCGTAATTTGTACTCCTGATACAAGTCTTTCAAAGCCTGAACAGCACTAGAGTCTATGTAGGTCACAGCTGTAGTAATCATAACCATATGCTTAGAACAGAAAAGGCTGAAATTTCATCATTATCACATTCATTGTTGAGTTTATGAGCAAATATAGTGGAAAACAACATTTAAGAACTTCAGTACATTGTTGTTCATGTAATTCAGAAGTCTGAGGAAAATAAAAAGCAACAATACAAAATACCACACAACTTCATAGTTCATATGCATAGGATCCCAAAAACGAAAAATTAATAATAATTCTATTATTAATCAACTAGTAAACTATTTTGAGCATAACTGTGCAGAAACTTGCTCTATGATGTAATTTATCTGGAACTGTATTCCTTGGGTATCAATATTATCATGGAAATTTACAAATGACATGATTAAATGAGGTTGTGACCATTGTTTAAGTCAGTGAACTATTAGAAATATCAGTACCCACATAGATAATGAACACCATTCCTTACCACATAGCTAGCCAGTACCAACTTCAAAATATTTATAAAAGGTTGATAAGGACTAAAAGATAGTATCGACGTGGAGTACATCAATTGCTTCTAAAGACAGCTTGAGATCATTTTAGAAAATACAAAAATTTCTAGTTGTTCTTTAACTAGGAAAATACTTTTAATAACTATAACATTAAAGACATAATACAAAGAAAAAAAATATAAGTAAAAGCTTCAAGGAACAAATTCCCAGCTAGCTCAGAAATATGTTAGCTTCATGATAGTGCTCAAACATGAACAATGCAGCATATGCTTCTTTGTACACAGGGCAAGCAAGACTTACGCGCCATCTCTAGAATCACAAAATTAATTCTTTCGACCTCAGGTCCACGTCTTGTAGAACTATCAACATCAACTTCAAATTCCCGTAACCTGATAGAGAACTCTAAATGAATTAAACAAAGCTCTTAATTGGAAAAATGTCAATTACAACTCATTTCTTGTTACCTGTCCTTTATGTAACTTGTGTTTGCAAAATAAATAGGAGCATCAACACGAACAATTACAATTCCATTGTATGTATATGCTTCAGGATACTGTTTAACATTTCTATAAACAGTTGTCCCTGGCAAACGACCCAAAACAGCTGCAGAGCAAACCAAAAATAATATCAGCATACTAATGTATTTTCCACCACACACACACACAGGGAGAGAGATTATATCCTCAAATCCAGTCTAGAAAAATAGAAAAGGACTAATGTTGTATTTAGATGCAAGACTGAATTGTCATAAATTTAGGTATATTAAACTTGAAAAATGAGCATTTTTATATCTTAAAAAACTATGGGCATGAATGGATACTTACTTAAAAATTGGAATTTCAAATAACTTCTGGAATTCTGTACTTTGACATAAACTCCTCAAGGCATCCGATTAAATTGAGCCAATGAATTAACATAACAAGTTATGTAATTCAAACACTTTACCAAATCCAAACATCTTAACTCAGTGGAATAATCCATTGCAACCTAAAACAAATGGTCCGATTACATTCTCTAGCTTTTTTCTGTATTGAGCCGTTAGCATTCCTCATATGTTATAGGTTTTCATTGCAGTTTCTTATATTGATATTGAAGATTCTAGTGTGATTTCTTTCGGGTAGAATTCAGTACTCCATATGCACTTGCCTTGAATCATATAGGTTTCTTACTTTCATTCTTTTAAGGTACACCTAATGGGTTCTATAATACGGAAGTTTTCTCTTCATCAGAAAAATGGTCTTTTAAGCACATGTTAAATTTTTATTTTTTTAAGAAATTTAATTATACAATGCTAATGTTTTTTAGGTAATATGATATTTATAGAATTATATTATGTGCCTAGATTCACATATTCTACTTCCGAAAATTCAACCAATATGAATGCAAGACCACCTGCTAAACAGTAAGATATATAACGAAGAGGAGAGATATTCTTACTACCAAATTTTTTCACTACCAATTTACCACCTATCTAATCACTATTGGATTAACATTTTCTCTATCTTCATAAATTTTTTAACATTCTCTCTCTTTGATCCAATGATGATTAGATTGGTAATAAATTGGTAGTAAAAAATTTTGGTAGTCAAAATATCACCACTAATACTTCTCAAAACAAAACATTTTGTTGGGTTTTTTAGGGTTGGGAGGCCCGCACAAGTGAGTTCTGCAAAGTAAGCAGCGTCAACACTTGGCCAGCCTATAACCCCTCCATAAATTCATGCACCTCAGGGGATGCTGCGAGTGGCTCTCACCCCTCGCCTTGTTTCCTTACTCATTAGTTTAAGGCAAATTTTAATGTTGCTTGAATCCTCATATTTATTGACTTGGGAGTTTGATCAAGTTCTCTCCACTCATCAATGTGGAACTCATAACCCTAAAATATGAGGTCAACTAATAAATGCCTTAACAACCAATTGTTTGTTGATGGAAATTATTATACTCGCGCCAATTATTCAATTTTTACTGGGTTACCTTTTTATGCACAAATGCTCATATATATGGAGTTTTCTTCGGAATCTTCAGTTCTTCTGATAGCGTTGCAAAAGGAATATTGTACAGTCTTTAATTATAAGGAGTTGCACTTCAATGATTGTGGTGATCGAGTAGCTCAATTGTTACATGTTGAGTTAGCTTTTCCATTTTCACAATGCCAAAATAGTGATATTAGGCGGGAAATTTGTCAACACTCATCTACTATTTCCATGAAAAAAAAAATAGGTTATTCTTCTTCTTCTTTTTTTATGTCTATCTTATCTATCAGTTTCTAATACCGTTAGATCAAAATCTCAAGTAACTTTTATCATTTATCTCTCCTTTTATAAGATTCTGATCTAACATTAGTAGGTAAAATAGACATGAAAAAATGTAAGTAAAATAACCTATCGCATATCTCTATTATATAAATAAAAAGTGTAAATATGTTATATTAAATGCACGTGTTTTGGGGCAATGCCCCATGTATTTACCAAAAAAAAAAATGCACGTGTTTATTTGATTTTAGTTTTTTTTTAGGTTTTAATAGTTTGTTTCATACTTCCATATGTAAAAGGGTTTTGTGCATGGCATATAAAATTCAGCTAGGACATATTTTTTAAAAAAATTAACTAAAATGCTAATAATGCATATGAAAGGTGTTACAACATCCTTGATTTCGCTTAAACAAGGTAAATTGGGTTCAAGTTCTTGTGTGATACAAAAAATTCTCGAAGAACTAGTCCCATTATGATATAGATGTTCCTGCCTTGAACACGATTATTTCCTATGGAGAATACCTGTGGTTTATCCACACACAAAAAATGATTTACCCCTTTTTTTAAACTTAATTCAATTAGGGGCAACAGAATATCACGAAGATATCATTGCTATTAGGGTATTACTCAACTATTTTGATTCGGACCGGGTAAAATTATGGGTGTAAAACAAAAATCGTCCGTCTATTTTGTTGGAAATAGACACACAAATCGCGAAAAAAAAAAGGAAAGGGAAGAGAAATTAAACACAATAATTTATCCAGGTTTACCCAATATAAGCTACGTTCATTTTGTCTGTATTATATTCGTCTCAATAACACTCGGTACAAGTCACTCAGTTTACAATGGAAAAAGAATAACTCAATTTACTAGAAGAATCCCAATTGACTTTCTACTAATTAACGCTACCAATAACTACAACCTATTCCTTATGACAAACCATTACCCATGATCCTTTTCATTATCCTGTACAAGCAAATATTTGGTGCAGACAACTCACATCAGCCGGGTAGACAAAAAAAAAAAAAAAAAAAGGACCATGCATTAATTTCCTCCTGTATCCTTCCATTTGCATATATTCACGGGATACGAGAAGGCATGCATATCCCAATATCAGTATTCTATATGACGGAATTTTTTTATGTGCTCCAGGACCTTCATGGTCCTTCCACTTAAAATTTGACACCTAGATTAAATTTTTTTTCTTTTTTCTTCTCTCTCCTCTCTCCTCAATTTTTTCTCTCTTTCTCTCACCTCAGTCCCACCAAATCTCTTTTACTCCGCGAGCACATTAACTTTGCTCCTATACGACACAAATCCAGCGAGACCTGGCTTCAATGCTTTTGACGCCTGTCAGTGATGGTTTTAAATTATATAATGGGAAAAGTGTTTGTAATTTTAAATGATACAACTTATATTTATATCATTTTACTCTCACAAAGAAGTAAGATCCACACTTTTTTTTTTTTTTTCAACTCCCTCTCCTCATTTATCTATCTTTTTCTCTCTTAAAATAACACAACCTTACATCCTTTTAAATGACACACACTTTACCCTTATATAATATGGGGTAGGATATTCTTACTACCCATTTTTTCTACTACCATTCCACTACCACTCTAATCACCATTGGATTAGAGGAAGAAAAGTTAAATGAAGAGAGAAAAAAAAAATAATTTTTGAATCCAATAATGATTAAAGTAATAGTAAAAAAAATAGGTAGTAAAAATATCCCACCCCATATAATATATATGGTTGGAATCACATGCATATGTTTGTAAGGTAATTTTATTTTATTTTGAATTAATTCAACTCTAATGATTTCTTTAAGTTGATTTGGCTCCCCCAATATCCTTACTTACAAGGACGGTTCAGAGATGAACCCGGAGTATGTAATGTAACGTTGACGTTACAGTGAGTTCTTTGATCTTTTTATTATTCATGACAATATGTGCAGATTGCAAATCAAGTATCAACAACACAGACAAATAGGAATTGGCCTCATCAACATCTATTATATTATATAACATTATCTGATATCAAATTACAACACGGAAGTCCTTCTTCTGCTGATATGGCATGCAGTTATTTGCTAACTCATGGATCACATAGCTTTTACATAAGATAGGGATCTTTATTGGTCATGAGAACCAGACAAAAGTATCCGTACTAGCTAGTATGATTATTTTAAAATATTAAAATAATAACAACCGTCCACGCATTGAATACGTAAGATCGTTTTCATTGGCTGACCGATCAATCGTTGCATGAACCTTTAGAGGAATCAGAGATCATCTTCTGTATCATTTGGTTTGTCTCTTCTTCGGACATTCGGTCCTCTTTACTCTTGGATTGAGCATAAGCCTCAAAAAATTCCTTGTTCTCTTTCTCCAGCTCATTCCACACTGCATATAATATATATTGTATGTGTTTATTCATTAATTGAACATACGGATGTTAATTATATATTTAATATATGTCACGTGCATGGTTGTGTTTGGATTATTTGGTGGTGCAAGGTATCGGATATGAAACAAATATATATATACTTATATTAATTTTTACTTGTAATTGAATCTTAGACACGTGTTATATATATAAACATATATAATACTCTTCATCTTTCAATCTTAATTAATTAAACATCTCATAACTCTCTTAAAATTTCACATTAAGAAGGGTTCAAAATAATATCAACAATAGTCTATTTTGATACCTTTTTCCCTTACTAATTAGTTAATATGATTGTTTTTGGTTTAATTAGGTATCACAAATAATTTTTTGTAATTATATTAATGTAATCTTCCATTCACCAAAATTTAGTCCTTTGATTAAATTAGCATCAAATTTATCTCACCAAGGACTGAATTGACTCAACTTTTAATCAGTAAGAGACTCTTCTGGATGGCCCAATCACCCAGTAGGCCCAAACAGCCAATCGCCCAGTGGATCCAAACTGCCCTAACGGGCCAGCCACTCCAGCGACCCAATTTCTCAGGTCCAAACCCCTTACCAACTCCACGTTAGCCCTAAGGGCTGATGTGGACCCTCGCATCTACCGAGGGAGCATCACTCCCAAGAGATACACAAAAATGTCTTACCTTGGGACATTAACCACCAAAGGCAATCACCACAGACATCACAAAGGGAAACTCTCCATTTGCCCAACGCTGGCATCGCCAGTAGCAGAAGGCGCAGCGCTGCCACCACGTCAGCGCCTAAACCGCCCAACACTGCTACCATAGGAGTGTATCCCAAGGAGAGTTGACCATCCTCTCTGATCTGTCCGCACCATGATCACTATAAATAGCCCCCAGGGGGCACAACTGAGAGCATGTTATGTATCGTTATTAGCATATTACTTGAATTCTCTTACAGCTTTATACTTGTATTGATTATCTGCTTATACTTGGGATAATATCTTGTGGCCTGGTCATTACCAAAGTCATAGGTATCGCCCATACAGTGATCATACACCCTATAAGGGAACATAGTGGGCTTATAGATTCCAACGGTACAGAGACTATATTATATAAAAATTAATCTACGATGAATCAAATTGAAGAAAAATGGTTAAAATTAAAATATATAGTTTTTTTTTCTAATTTAATTAGATTTTTAACATGTTTCTCACTCAAAAATCTTTTCAGCTTGAAACATGAATAAGTTATAGACCCAAAAGTTTAAAAAGTTTGTTGGAATGGTCAAGAGTGAATTATATCTAACAAATATTGACCTTGTTTTCGGCTTGCAAAATTTCCAAGGTTGAGTACGAGCAAAGAAGCTTCCAGGTTTGTAGGTCTGGTAATAAACTCTCATGCATTCTCATTGATCAAGCCAAAGAATTATAATATTGAGGGTTTTGATTAGTTTATCAACAAATTGAACTAGTTAGTATAAAAAGGTCAGGGACATAATAGGTATATATTCAATTCTTTTCAATAGTCTTATCTCCTATCTCTTAAATTCTGCATGCCATGAAATGGTATGTGATTTTGCATGTGTGTACATGATGTTCCTTGTTTCTAGGGGTATATATATGTTATTTTTTAAAGAGATATATTTTTGTTATGTTGTAGGAAAGAAATTATCTCATGTTGTAAAGATAAAAGTATAAGTGGGACCCACAGGTAAGAGGAGAGAGAAAAAATAGTGGTGGGACCCAATCCCTTTTTGTGTGTGTAGGAAAACTATTTATCACATGTAAAATGAGATCAACATAACCCTTTTTTAAAGTGGATGGCTAGGAGTAAAAGAGTGTAGATCGAGTACGTACCAGTTGATGTTATGACAGGTTCGATATTTGCATGCTTAGATAGAGCTTCCATGCATTCTTCCTTTGTCATGTGAAAGATCAAGCACTTCTCAATCAGGTGCTGCACCTAATTTTTAAACAAACATGCATGTCACCATGAATATATGATTGCTTATGATCTACACAAAGAACTAAAATCAAAGATAGAGTTAATTGTAGCTAGCTATAACTATCTTACCAAATGAATGTATGAAGCAGAAGAAGAAGAAGAAGAATCTCCCATGATATCCAAAAACTAGCTATGCTAGCTCTAAGAGTGAACTTCAACAACTATATGTATGTGTGTGTATTATGCAACTGTATATAAGTAAAAACAGTGTAAAAGGAGGATGAGTAAAGAAGAGGTGCAAATGCGATATATATAGAAGATCAAATGCATACTCAAGACAATAAAATAGAGTAAAATATTAAAGGGAGAGGGATGAAGACGTAGGAGGACCAGGAGTCCCACGTGAGAGATAAATGATAACTGGCTTGTTGAATAAACTCTAAATGTTTTTTTGTTAGTTTTAATAGTCTTAATTAAGGAGTCATGAGTTTAGATAAGTGAAAGGCCAAAAGTTGTAAGAAAGTGAAAGGCCAAGAGTTAGAGAGAGTGAAAGGCCAAGAGTTAGAGAGGCCAAGAGTTGGAAGTTTAGTTTTGTAGTTTATTGCTAATTTAATGTTTAGGTTCATGAAAAGGCAATCTAGTGCCTATATAAAGTAATCCATATTGTAAGCAAATAATAACAAGAAAAAGAGAAATACAAGTTTTGTCTTCTCCACAAGGAAATAGTTGTTTTTATTTTAAGTTCTACATCATAGTGATACCACAAATTGGTATCAGAGCTATGGAGAGGGGGAGTGATATGGCACTACCTAAGTTGACGAAGGAGAACTACGAGAATTGGAGCATCCAGATGAAGGCTCTTCTCGGATCCCAGGACGCTTGGGAGAATGTTCAAGCAGGTTTTGTAGAACCACAGGACACTGGAGGCCATTCGGCGGCTCAAACCAAAGCGTTGAAAGAGACGCGTGCAAAAGACAAGCTGGCGTTATTCATGCTCTTCCGAGCTGTAGACGAATCCGGGTTCGAGAAGATAGCAAATTGTGAGACCTCAAAGGCAGCCTGGGACATCTTGGCAAATGTCTATAGAGGAGCTAACCGGGTTAAACAAGTCCGGCTTCAAACCCTTCGTGCCGAGTTGGAGGGAATGAAGATGAAGGACACGGAAGGAGTATCCGGGTTCGTTGCCCGGGTTCAAGGAATTGTGAAGCAGTTAAAACGGAATGGAGAAGATATACCTGACACCAGAGTGGTGGAGAAAATCTTGAGATCTTTGACAGACCAGTTCGAAAACGTGGTTTGTGCCATAGAGGAGTCCAAGGACCTGTCTACACTCACCATTGACGAGTTGGCGGGTTCCCTTGAAGCACATGAACAAAGAAAGAAGAAGAAGGAGGAAACTCTTGAGCAGGCACTTCAGACCAAAGCAACAATTAAAGATGAGAAGATGCTCTATTCTCAAAATTTTCGAGGTAGAGGACGTGGCCGCGGTGGACGAGGTACTAGCCGTGGTGGTAGAGGTCGAGGCCGTAGTCAAGAAGTGTATAGTGATGAGGTAGGACAGTCAAATCAACAAAACTGGAGAGGAAGAGGACGAGGTCGACGAGGAGGTCGGTCACATTATTCAAACATCGAGTGTTACAAATGTGGAAAGTTTGGTCACTATGCAAAAGATTGTAACTCGGACAAGTGTTACAACTGTGGCAAAGTCGGACATTTCGCAAGAGAATGCAGAGAGGAGAAAAAGGTGGAGGAGACGTCCAACCTAGCCACAGAAGGCGAGATGAAGGATGGTGTCTTGTTAATGACACACAGTAAAGGAAGTCCAGACGATGACATGGAGTGGTATCTTGACACGGGTGCGAGCAACCACATGTGCGGACATAAGGACTTCTTCAAGGAGATGAGAAAGGTGGAAACCGGACATGTTTCGTTCGGGGATGCCTCAAAGGTTGAGGTAAAAGGCCGAGGTACGATCTGTTTCCTACAAAAGGACGGGTTAATTGGCTCAATTCGAGATGTGTACTATGTACCCGACCTAAAAAGCAATATTTTAAGCATGGGTCAACTGATGGAGAAAGGTTACTCGGTTATTATGAAAGACCGGGTATTGTATTTGAAAGATGAGCAAGGTCGGCTGATAGTTCGGGTTCAAATGGGTAAGAATCGTATGTATAAACTAAATCTGAAATGTATACAGGTTGAATGTTTACAAGCCGAGGTGGAAGATAAGGCGTCACTTTGGCATCTCCGGTTTGGTCACCTACATTATGGTGGTCTAACCGAATTGGCAAAGAAGAAGATGGTGGAAGGGTTACCTGGCATCAACTTTGAAGGAAAGTTTTGTGAGAGTTGTGTACTTGGCAAGCATGTCAGGACCACGTTTCAGAAGATGGCAAGATTCCGGGCTAAGCAACCTCTGGAACTAATACATACCGACTTGTGTGGACCCATCAATCCGGGTTCCTTCAGCGGTAAGAAGTATTTTATTTCCTTTATTGATGATTTCTCACGGAAAACTTGGGTTTACTTTCTGAAGGAGAAGTCCGAGGTGTTTGATGTGTTCAAAAGGTTCAAGGTGATGATTGAGAAGGCAACAGGAAGCTATATCAAATCGGTGCGGTCTGACAGAGGTGGGGAATATACCTCAACGGCGTTTATGTCTTTCTGTGAGGAACAGGGGATAAGGAGGTTCCTAACAGCACCATACTCACCACAACAGAATGGCGTGGCTGAAAGGAAGAACCGGACTATTCTTGACATGGTTCGGTCAATGCTGAAGAACAAAAGGATGCCGAAGGAGTTTTGGGCGGAAGCTGTGCAGTGTGCTGTGTATGTGCAGAACCGATGTCCACATTCGAACTTGGATGATAAAACTCCACAGGAAGCATGGAGCGGTCAAAAGCCTTCAGTGGCTCATCTCAGAGTTTTTGGCAGTATAGCCTATGCACACATACCGGACCAGCTCAGAACCAAGCTCGAGGATAAAAGCAAGAAATATGTTTTTATTGGATATGATGAAAAAACAAAGGGGTATAAGCTGTTTGACCCCATCAACAAGAAAGTCATAGTAAGCAGAGATGTAAAGCTCAATGAAGCAAATGAGTGGGACTGGAACAATTCTTCTGAGGTAAACTTTGAAGACGGAATCTCAACACAAATTATCAACCCAGCAAGTCCTGAAGCTTCTGATGATGAAGATGAGGTACGACAACCCAGGATGCGAAGCATACAAGACATATATGAGTCAACAAGTGAGGTACATTTTGTTTGTCTTCTTGCAAACTCTGAGAACATAAGTTTTGAAGAAGCCATCCGAGATAAGAAATGGCAAGATGCCATGGATGAGGAGATAGAAGCCATTGACCGAAATAACACATGGGAGTTAGCCGAGCTACCAGAAGGAAGTCGGCCCATTGGAGTGAAGTGGGTGTTCAAGAAGAAGATGAATGCTCAAGGGGAGATAGAACGATATAAAGCTCGACTAGTTGCAAAAGGTTATAAGCAGAAGGCTGGAATTGACTATGACGAAGTGTTTGCCCCTGTTACAAGGATGGAGACAATTCGGCTACTCATCTCACAAGCTGCTCAATACAGATGGCCAATGCATCAAATGGATGTAAAGTCGGCATTTCTGAATGGTGTTCTTGAAGAAGAAGTTTATGTGGAACAACCGCCGGGCTACATGAAGGCAGGAGAAGAGAAGAAGGTGCTGAGATTGAAGAAAGCACTTTACGGGTTGAAGCAAGCACCACGGGCATGGAATGCTCGTATTGACAAATATTTCAAGGAGAATGGACTTGAACAATGTCCATATGAACATGCTGTTTATGTCAAGAAAAATGGAGGAGACTTGTTAATTGTGGCTCTTTATGTTGACGACCTCATTTTTATGGGAAACAATGCCAAGATGATACAAGAGTTCAAGAGCACAATGACAAGAGAGTTCGAAATGACAGATCTCGGTTTGATGAAGTTCTTTCTTGGTTTGGAAGTAAAACAAAATGAGAAGGGAATCTTCGTGTCACAGGAGGCTTATGCAAAAAAGATCTTGAAGAAGTACAAGATGGAAGATTGCAACCCAGTTTCAACACCAATGGAACCCGGTTCAAAACTCTCTAAGTTTGTTGGAGGAGACCGTGTTGATGCAAGCAAGTACAGAAGTTTGGTGGGAAGCCTACGTTATCTCACATGCACGAGGCCGGATATCTCGTTAAGTGTCGGCATAGTAAGTCGGTTCATGGAGGAGCCGAGATACACACATTGGAAGGCGGTAAAGAGAATTCTGAGGTATGTTCAAGGTACAGTTTCACACGGGTTACACTACTCGAGCTCGGCAAAATACAAGTTGATTGGATATTCTGACAGTGATTGGTGTGGAGACGTAGATGATCGAAAGAGCACGGCTGGTTATGTGTTTTTCATGGGAAACACGGCATTCACCTGGATTTCGAAGAAGCAACCTATTGTGACACTGTCGACATGTGAAGCTGAATATGTAGCTGCATCTTGGTGTGTTTGTCATGCAATGTGGCTCAGGAATTTGCTGAGCAAGTTGGAGGAAAAACAAGTCGGTCAAACTGTGATCCGAATTGACAATAAGTCAGCTATAGAGCTAGCCAAGAACCCGGTAAATCATGAAAGAAGCAAACATATTGACGTCCGATTTCACTTCATCCGGGATCAAGTAAAGGAAGGAAATGTGGAGCTAACACACGTGACCAGTCAAGAGCAAGTCGGGGACATCTTCACAAAGCCACTGCCGACGTTGCTGCTCAACAATTACAAGAAGATGCTTGGGATGAAAGATGGCAGAACCATTTAAGTTTATGAAGGAGAATTGTTGAATAAACTCTAAATGTTTTTTTGTTAGTTTTAATAGTCTTAATTAAGGAGTCATGAGTTTAGATAAGTGAAAGGCCAAAAGTTGTAAGAAAGTGAAAGGCCAAGAGTTAGAGAGAGTGAACGGCCAAGAGTTAGAGAGGCCAAGAGTTAGAAGTTTAGTTTTGTAGTTTATTGCTAATTTAATGTTTAGGTTCATGAAAAGGCAATCTAGTGCCTATATAAAGTAATCCATATTGTAAGCAAATAATAACAAGAAAAAGAGAAATACAAGTTTTGTCTTCTCCACAAGGAAATAGTTGTTTTTATTTTAAGTTCTACATCATAGTGATACCACATGGCTGAGAGGGGATTAGAGGAGATTGTAAATGACTATTCCTTTGTCTTTAGGAGCCCCCTCCACGTGATTTGCATGTGGGACATCCCTACATATATAGAATACCTCCATATAGACAAATTCATATCATCAATCAATGGCAGAATCTTTCGACATTAGCTTGCACTAACATTAGTGCTTTCTAGTTAACATATATGCAGGTGTAGCAACTAGCAACAACTTTGATATCATTCTATACCTATATATGCTTTCTCTTGCCAGCATCCAAAAATTGCGCATGGCTTGGCATGTCATTTAGTGATCGGTCTATATCAGCTTCTTTCATTCATAGTTAATCATCAAATAATAAAGATAATATGAATACATGAGTGTACGTACGTTCATGATGTGATGTGGGCGTTTTAAAATTGAAACTTGCATTAATTTGTGAACTATTTTGAGATTATTTTATTTAGAGCTTTTATATCATTAAAGTTGTATTATTTATGATGGGAAAAGTGTTTATCCTTTTAAATGACACAACTTATGTCATTTTACTTTCACAAAGAGGTGAGATCCACACTTTTAACTTTTTTTGTCCACTCTCTCCCTCATGTTTTATCTCTTTCTCTCACTTCAAATGACATGACTTTACATCATTTAAATTGATACACACTTTTCCCATAACTAATATATTGGGCATTCAATTGAATTTTTTTTTGCCACACGTATCTATAAATTTAAAGTTGGAAGTTGAAGTTGTTTAAATTAGATTGTAAGTTTATTATTATGAAAAATGATTTTGAAAGGATAATTTCAAGAATTTTAATATTTGTATGTTTGGGATAGATTATTTTACCTACTCCCTTCTTGCCTACCTTTTCATCACCGTTGGATTACAATCTAATCCAACGGTCCATAATTACGAAATAAAATAATTTTTTTTTTCCTTTTCTCTCTCCTCACTTCCTCCCACATGTTTTCTCTCTCCTCCCCTTTCTCTCTTCCTCTGCGATCCGGACACATCTTTTTGATCTCTCGATACCTTTTTTTTTCCTTTATCTATGATCTCTGCCGAGGTGAATGCGCGCGGAAATTATCGTTCTTATCAGGTTTATTTTTTTATTTTTTTTTTGGACCTTCTTTTTAAAAGGCGATTCTTGAAGAAAAAGAAGAGATTTTTCTAGACTACCAGATTACAAGAGACAGTACAATTGTAGAATTGATAATCTACAATCTTTGGGTTCCTTCATTATTCATGTAAGTAGGAAGGTAAAAAATCACTTTTCATTCTTTGCCATCAAAATCTTGAATTCTATGCAAGCGGCCATAGAATCTCGTAAACCAAAATAAGTTATGTGCTTTGTTTGCATCCACGAGTGCAATTCTCAAGTTCATTGTGAAGCTTCTGAAAGAGGACGAAAATAAACAAAAACGATGATTTCAAATGCTGTGGTTGATGAATCGCATAATGCTTCTGCGCGCGTTCACCTCGGCAGAGATTAGAGATAAAAAAAAAAGGTATCGAGAGATCAAAAGGATGTCTCCAGATCACAGAGGAAGAGAGAAAAGATGTGGGAGGAAGTGAGGAGAGAGAAAGGGAAAAGAATGGTTATTTTATTTCGCAATTATGGACCATTGGATTAGATTGTAATCCAACGATGATAAAAAAGGTAGGCAAAAGGTAGGAAAGAATAGAGTAGGTAGAATAACCTATCCCATCAAAGTATAATTGCATGGACATTTTAAAAAATGACTGAGTCTCACTTGTTAAAATTAGTTTTGAAATACAAAGTAATGATTCTTTGGAGTGAAATGTCGAGTTTCATCTCAATCATTTTTTTCTCTCATTATAACACATTCCGTAGTCGCCTTTGTTAATATTACATAAATCAATCGTAAAGATTTTTATAAAATAGGGAAATGTTCAACAATACCTGTGATTTGCTTCAAAATCATCTATACCCATGTGGGTTTTTTTTTTATCACATATGCCCATGTACTTTGTAAAAAATAAGAAACCACAGGGGTATATGTGATAAAAAACATACCCTTTTACAAACTACAGGGGTATATGTGATAAGAAAAAAATCACAGGAGCATAAATGATTCTGGAATAAACCACATGGCCATCGGTGAACTTTTCCCTATAAAATAACAAAAGATACTAGTTGAATCGATGATTTTGAGATGTTCAAAATCTAAAAGAAACTGCGTATATGCCGTAACCAAAGAAATGCAGCTTAGTTTAAAAAAATTACTATATATGGTCCTTTTAGTAAGCAATTTAGAATCCCATTTTTTAAAAATATAAAAAAAAAAAAAAAAATCATGACTTTTGTTATTATATTTAATTAATAATGTCAAGTTTTCTTTCTCTATTTGCTTTTTTTTTTTCCAATATAATCTGTCTCTTGAAGTAAATTCTAGAATTTTTAATCTTTCACAGTACAAATATCAATTATCGCGGGTAGCACGATATATATACGATCTGGAAAAATATTTATCATCTTGTACGAAGTGGAAATTGCGCCTATTAGGTAAAATATCTGCGACATTTCTATAACACCAAATGCTGTATAGCTTCTTGATCCTCCCGTAACTGAACCGAAAAATAATCTCCAATCGAACCTTTTAAGGAGTACCCTTTCGGGAGTAGGACAGGATTCTGGGCCTTGATCGGGCTGTATTCTTCGTATCGGTTGAAGTATGTAGGATTTTGTGAAATTTATTCTTCTGTGACTTGTGTCGATTTCCCTAACGAATTCTTTATGATGAAAACAATTTGCTTGGCTTTTTAGGGTTGGGAGGCACACACAAGCGAGTTCTGCAAAGTAAGCAGCGTCAACACTTGGCCAGCCTATAACCCATCCATAAATTCATGCACCTCATGAGGATGCTGCGAGTGGCTCTCACCCCTCGCTTTGTTTTCCTTACTCATTAGTTTAAGGCAAGTTTTAAGGGTGCTGGCATCCTCGTATTTAATGACTAGGAGTTTGTTCAAGTTCTCATCCCCAATCTATGTGGGACACAACTTCAAAATATGAGGTGAACTAAATACCTTAACAACAAAATGTTTGTTGATGTGCCCTCCTCTTCTTCCAGAAGCTTGAGGTTCAAACCTTGAACACCTCCAATTTATCCCACATGTATGAGATCTTCTGTCATTAGTTATTCAAGCTGAGGTTCAAACCTATTCCTGATGTGATTAGATTCAGATGCTTAGCTTAAACCAGCAGTCATAGGCACTTCTAACGCAACTTTTTTGGGTGATTCTAGAATATCAAGGCATGTTGGGAAATCATCAACAAATTAATTTATAATATTTGACATTGATTTTAAAAAAAGTATCGATATAAACCCCGCAAAAATCATTTAAATTTGGGATTGTTCTCCTATCAAGTTGCTTGGTTGGCCATTAGATTTATTAATTTGCTTTGATTCGATTTTTCGTACTGAAAGTGTCTATTAAATTATTGAAGACACTATTTTCACATACTTTTTTAAGGAATATAATCATATTAGTTTTATAAAGAGAAAATTGTAAATCTTTAAATGAACATATTATATCTTGTGGGTGCAGGAATCCTATTAGCCCCCTGAATGAGAAAGATCTGAATTTTTATTTTTATTTTGAATGTAGGAATGATGAATTGAGTTTGAATCCAGTAAAGTATTTTAATTATCTAGGACTTTGAATATGGGCAATATGGTTTTTGAGAATAACGAGATTTTGGTCAAAACAAACCAAGATTTTTAAAATAGCAGATAATAAAAAAGAAAATTCTTAAAATTTTATTCAGTACATTTCACAACCATTGGCCAATCAAATACTACACTCATCAAGCTTGATTACACCGGTTTTCACCAATTCATTAGAAAACTATCTGAAAGAATGGGTAAATACAATTTTTTTACAGCAAACTTCAATGTTCTTTTGACAACAATGGCTCCAATTGAGAATCTCTATCCCTAGAGAGTGGAGGCCTGCCAATACCAGACTCCAAGTCTGTAATTGATAGGTTCTCCCCTCTCTCTTTCAATAATCGGGCTAAGAAACTTGATTTGTCTTCAGATAAAGAGAGTGGTGTTTGTGAAATGTTAGATCCCCCTTTCAAGCTTTGAACACGCTGCAAGCAAACTTGAACAGCATCATGTACTCTCACAAAATACCATTCTTTGCCTATCAACTCCACCAGACCGGATCTAGACAAGGTTAGCAGAACTTCGGGGCTTGGATTGGATATTGCAATCTGTAATAAGAAAAAACCCAAGTTGTTTGGTGGAAACATTGTAGACTGGTAATGATAATTTCAAGAATACAAACAATAGTTAAAAGTCCAAAATCTCATTCTACCTGAATGTCCCGTAATTTGTACTCCTGATACAAGTCTTTCAAAGCCTGAACAGCACTAGAGTCTATGTAGGTCACAGCTGCAGTAATCATAACCATATGCTTAGAACAGAAAAGGCTGAAATTTCATCATTATCACATTCATTGTTGAGTTTATGAGCAAATATAGTGGAAAACAACATTTAAGAACTTCAGTACATTGTTGTTCAGTAATTCAGAAGTCTGAGAAAAATAAAAAGCAACAATACAAAATACCACACAACTTCATAGTTCATATGCATAGGATCCCAAAAACAAAAAATTAAGAATAATTGTATTATTAATCAACTAGTAAACTATTTTGAGAATAACTGTGAAGAAACTTGCTCTATGATGTAATTTATCTGGAACTGTATTCCTTGGGTATCAATATTATCATGGAAATTTACAAATGACATGATTAAATGAGGTTGTGACCATTGTTTAAGTCAGTGACCTATTAGAAATATCAGCACCCACATAGATAATGAACACCGTTCCTTACCACATAGCCAGTACCAACTTCAAAATATTTATGAAAGGTTGATAAGGACTAAAAGATAGTATCAACGTGGAGTACAATGATTGCTTCTAAAGACGGCTTGAGATCATTTTAGAAAATACAAAAATTTCTAGTTGTTCTTTAACTAGGAAAATACTTTTAATAACTATAACATTAAAGACATAATACAAAGAAAAAAATTAAAAGTAAAAGCTTCAAGGAACAAATTCCCAGCTAGCTCAGAAATATGTTAGCTTCATGATAGTGCTCAAACATGAACAATACAGCATATGCTTCTTTGTACACAGGGCAAGCAAGACTTACGTGCCATCTCTAGAATCACAAAATTAATTCTTTCGACCTCAGGTCCACGTCTTGTAGAACTATCAACATCAACTTCAAATTCCCGTAACCTGATAGAGAACTCTAAATGAATTAAACAAAGCTCTTGATTGGAAAAATGTCAATTACAACTCATTTGTTGTTACCTGTCCTTTATGTAACTTGTGTTTGCAAAATAAATAGGAGCATCAACACGAACAATTACAATTCCATTGTATGTATATGCTTCAGGATACTGTTTAACATTTCTATAAACAGTTGTCCCTGGCAAACGACCCAAAACAGCTGCAGAGCAAACCAAAAATAATATCAGCATACTAATGTATTTTCCACCACACACACACGGGGAGAGAGATTATATCCTCAAATCCAGTCTAGAAAAATAGAAAAGGACTAATGTTGTATTTAGATGCAAGACTGAATTGTCATAAATTTAGGTATCATAAATTTAGGTATATTAAACTTGAAAAATATGCATTTTTATATCTTCAAAAACTATGGGCATGCACGGATACTTATTTAAAAATTGGAATTTCAAATAACTTCTGGAATTCTGTACTTTAAACTCCTCAAGGCATCTGATTAAATTGAGCCAATGAATTAACATAACAAGTGATGTAACTCAAACACTTTACCAAATCGAAACATCTTAACTCGGTGGATTAATCCATTGCAACCTAAAACAAATGATCCGATTACATTCTCTAGCTTTTTTCTGAATTGAGCCGTTAGCATTCCTTTATATGTTATAGGTTTTCATTGCAGTTTCTTATATTGATATTGAAGATTCTAGTGTGATTTCTTTCAGGTAGAATTCAGTACTCCATATGCACTTGCCTTGAATCATAAAGGTTTCTTACTTTCATTCTTTTAAGGTACACCTAATGGGTTCTATAATACGGAAGTTTTCTCTTCATCAGAAAAATGGTCTTTTCAAAGTTTATAAATGTACTTTTCTTATATCCTGATACATAAATACCCAAGATTGGTCTTACTACTTTAGGTTCAAGGTAGTCATCAGTAAGATAGGTTTCTAAGTTTACTTTTAAATTAACACTTACATGAATGACATGATTCTTCGTTACTCACGTGAGGAAGATAGTGTCTCTAACATGATAGCTTAAAGCTTAGTAAGCTTTACCTTGAGGGGGTTGATAGAATATATGAAAAATATTTCATAATATATATTGATTGAATCTTATAATAGTTTACTGTTTCTTATACAATCTCTTAGGAATGGTTTCCTTATTTTTTATATTTTATGATTTATTTCCTTATTTGAATATGATTTGGAGCCTAATAATAATATTAATAGGGATTAGTGCTTTTTAGCTTGTAGCACATCCTTCATAACAATATCACTAGTTTTCTTATTCTGAGCATTCATTTTCCTCCCTCTATACATATATTCCTATAATTTCAACAAACTCCATACATAGATATGGAATTGGAATGAACAATAACATACTCTCTGAACCCAGATATATCAACTTACCAATATGTGGATTTGCTGACTCATGAATGACAAAAGCAAGTGAAACCCCAACCTAAAATTTCAAAACCCTTAGAAAGTCAGAGTAGTTATAATCTTAGCATACGGAAAATGCAACAATTTTTGCAAGTCAAATATAGGGAAATAAATTTACATTATTTATATTTGACTAAGACCAATATCCTCAGAAATGATTTTATAAATTATAACCATTTCTTCTTATTTGAATGAAATAACAGACAGTGAAGGACTAAAGTTTTAGCTAGCAAACATGATTCCACAATGAATATACATGACCAGATAAAGACTTCGGCCTCAGTAAGTAGATGCATCAAGATATGAAGAGTTTCTAATTAAAAAAAAAGGCAAGTATCAAGCATCCATTACTTATTAGCATAACAAATTTCACCTTGTACTCACCCCAACAATTACACCAATCTCAATACCAAGGAATAGTGTTGTAGCACTAGTAATGGTCCAAAGAAGAAAATCTTTCTTATCTACACGCCACAAAAAAATGGCCTCATCATAATCTACCTGAAAAAATCGTGTCAAAAATTAAGAGTAAATGCTTAGATGTGAAAAAAGTGGTAACCAGAAAAACTTTATTGGTCGATTTAGACAAACAAGATAACCATCTAAAATGATGTAGAAGCTAAACTAAACTTTTCTATGATAGACCATTACTTGAATTAATAAATTATAAGATTAGTTGGGTTGGTCATTAATATATTGCATGCAAACTAGATAGTTATTAATGAAACAGAGTTGTAGCCTATATTAGATAACATGAATTAACATTAATAATTACTATTTTATTGACTTATGATTTTAATATAAATATTTGGGAGGGTTATATTTACAAACTTTTTATTTACAAACTACACTATGTACTTCCGGAAGTACACTAGATTACACCATGTACTTCCGGAAGTACAACATGTAATTTGCAAAAATTTGTAAAAAAATGTTTGTAAACGGATCCTTCCCCAAAAACTAAATAAATGCATGTATGCAGTGGATTGGATTTCATAATAAAACCAAACTAAATTAACGTATGTTATCAATATCAAAG
This sequence comes from Gastrolobium villosum, assembly GCA_032173675.1. Classification (NCBI taxonomy): domain Eukaryota; kingdom Viridiplantae; phylum Streptophyta; class Magnoliopsida; order Fabales; family Fabaceae; genus Gastrolobium; species Gastrolobium villosum. The sequence continues at coordinate 250,185 of JAVKPL010008157.1, read as the reverse complement.
AATATCTCATAACAGTCTGAACAATGATAGAAACAAACCCTACTTTTTATATTTTCCATTTTCCACCGCATAAAACTAGTAATGTTACTTCTTCCTCTTTTCTGTATTGAACAAAAATATCACTTCTAACTACCCATGGATGTTGAATATGAAATTAATCTGTCAGCACAAAGGGGAATTCTTACCAGACCTATCACAGCAGAGATCACAATAGCAGCAAGAGTACACTGGATTATGTAAACATGAAATTCATTATCAGCATTCAAGAAAAGAAAATGTATCTCTTAAAATTTGAGTAACAATGTAGGAATAAAGTAAACAAAATTAAAGATTAAAAAAAAAAAATTGGGAAAGGAAAAAAAAAAATTAAGTCTTAATGCCATATCCTATTGAATATCATTGAGTGAATACATGCTCTATTAGTCCTCATGGGACATCAAGTTTAAAGATTATGGACATCGGTTTGGTCCTTCAATATTTAAAATGGACATCAATATAGTCCTCTGATGTATATTTGGACATTGATTTGGTCCTTAAATTGATTATTATTTACACCATGAAGGATCAAATAGATGTCCCAAATCTTTGGAGGACCAACTTCATTTCCCATGTATCTTTCGAGGACAAGTTTAAGCAGTTGCTCAAATATCATTCTAGCTGTTTTGGATTGAATCCCAGCAGATGTCACCTGTAAAATGTGACAGATAGAAGTGGAACTTCCGTTTGAACCAGTTTAACAGATCACACAAGGAAAAACATTTTTAAACATGGACCATGGCCTATAATCACTTGAAAACAAACCTGAGGTATGTACTCAAATAAAGGCGTTAGAAACAAAAGTGCACAGGTCATTATAATTCCTGAAACAATCCCAGATACTCCAGATTTTGCACCACTTTCATGATTAACAGCTGACCTTGAAAAGGATCCTGCATTACTCATCCAAAAGAAATGAAAAATATTTTAATATATATTTTTTACATTAAAAAATAAGTTTCATCCTGAATAAAATCATAATCTTGAAATCAATTGATGCTTTGGCATCAAAAGCCAAGTACGCAAATACAAAACATTGACTCCTTATTGAAGTTTTCAGAGTAGCATAGAAGTAATACCTGTAGTGGGGTATGCTGAAAAGAATGAACCGAGAACATTGGAAACACCAAGACCGAATAACTGTCCAAAAATATCCAGAAGAATAGTTGTGAAAGATTTCTACTTAACAAAACAGAAACCAGTCTTTCTTTTCTCCTATAACTACAGCCAAACCTTCTAACCACTTAACAAAGTGAACTAGCTCCCAACTAGATTCTTGCATTTTTATTTTTTTTGAGGGGGGGCAGATATTCCAATAATAGCCAGGAGCCGTACAAGTCAGATTTTCAGGGTGTATAACATTATTATTTATTACAGATACTTCTATACAACAGAAACCAACGGGGAGTCATACATATTTATGAAAGAAATATACCTCTTGATTTGAATCCAACTCATACCCATTCTTCGCTGCTAATGCCTTGGCAATTCCCACTGATTCCTGTAGTTTGAAAATTTATGTAATTGGAGAACAAAGTTGGCAAGCTACTATTTTAATTAAACTCGGATAGGAAAACCAAATAGGAGAAAAATGACATCTTACCAGTATAGCCACACCAGTTATGAGAAAAGCGGTTGGAATTAAGGACTCTGCATACTCAAAAGCTTTTGGAACCGAAAATTTTGGTAGGCCCTGAGGTATATCTCCCACCTAATTTTAAACCATTGATATTTGTCAATTTGTATCAGCTTGATCAACATGTTAACGATTTGTTGACCTTAACCATACATAGTTCTCATTTACAAAAGATAATATTCATATATGACAACCAAAAGAGAAGTAAATTAAGAACATTTAAACAGTTATGACAGCTCTAACACTCCTAAAATATCAAAAACTCAATAATCAGACCAGATAACAATGCACATCTTTTCACTTAGGACATTGTCAATTTCAGGAGTAATGGCTACAACAATTTTCTCAGAGCATAGAATAACCATAGACTCAAATGATTATATAATTGGGGTTTGTAGTTGAATCAAAACACTAGATATTATCATATTGACAGGTTAAATTAATGTCTATAATAATGTTCAATGAAGCCGAATTCAAAAAGTTAGATACTGATTTTATTGGTTTAGTGCATCGGAAATAGTGACATTTAGCAGATAATTTCATGCTTTTCTATCTGCGCTATGGCTTCAAAATCAATCTCAACTTTTCAACCAAATACATGCTTACATAGCAAATTGGAAGCAAGAAGGTTTTTTGAAAAATATTGTTTAAATTTAGTACTAACTCAGCAAAATTAAAATTAAAAATGCAGAAAAGCATTATACTTGATAATTGGAAGCACTCTAGAAGAATTAAACAAAACACAAATTAACATGATTACTATGTATCTGATTACATTCATAACCAAGAGTGGTTAGTTAAGTCAATATGGTCAACCACTTTTTTGGTTAATGTTTCTCGTAAGGAAATTGTCAGAAATTCAGAATATCCTTTTTAGCAATTTTCTCAAAATTTTATGAATGGGCAATTATAGGAGTATAAGAACAAACAGTTTCAATATTAGTAGATAATTGCTAAATCTAGTCAATGGTATTAGCAAGTAATCATTCCTGGTTCGTTACTTTTATAGCTTTATCCAAATTAAAGCTCGTCTCATATATTAGATTCTCACCAAAGAAATTGATGATGGATGAAATACTTTTACAAAAACTGTTCCCAGAACTACTGCTGTAAGAGGACCTGAAGCTCTCAAGAATCGCAAGTGCTTCCTCGATTTTCCCTGGATGTATAACATCAATATAATGAGTAGGATGTAAACAAGAACGATAAGTATGATAGCAAACATCATAGATAGGTTCATACCAGGTGCTTCATGACAAGTAGTATTGCAAGCGTAACTGATCCCATCACAAAAGGGGGCCATGAAAACTACAAAAGGGAAAACCTCCTCTGTTAAAGTAAGGGGTTAAGTGAAAACACCAGAACAACTTAGGAAATAAAATAAATAAATATGCAAATGAACATAAATGGTGCTTAAAAAGTATTAATAAATAACAGGACCATCACAGACTGAAGTTCAAAATAGGAATCTCAAATGAAAAGAATATATTATGCATATTAAAGGGCACATTAGTTTGATAAATTGAAATTAAACATATGTCAGCATGCACCGTGACCAAGTACATTAACAGTAATTATTGCCGTAATGCCTACTAGAAGAGGATGATGACATCGGAACTACTGAAAGTTAAATTTCGAACCATAAAGACATGTTTATTTTACTACTTAGTATTTACTATGCAAATTTTCCTTTTAACTTGTATTTCATGAATATGGTTCCACTTTTCAACCAACATCTACAACTTCGCAACTTGAAATGAAGCAACAAATATCTGACTTGGTGAAAGATTTTAAACAGAGGAACCATAAACATATCAAAAGCTTCATTTGTAAACTCATTCTTCAGAGACCTTCAAACAAACAGAGCTTTAAGGGTTTCATATCAAACTGCATATTCTTCTTGAACAATTTATGCCAAATATTTATAATGCACAATACACTACCTTCTAGAAATCCTAGGTTTTGAATAACAAATTCTCTTAAATTCCGAGTATACTTATGATTATACAGGTGTTTATAATATCCCATAGATATTACTTCAGCATGACTGTTTAGTATTATTAGCATCAGTACTTTGCTACTAGAATGACATATGATGCTTGAGTCTCAAGAAAGCTAGTGATAAGGACATGACATAAAGTAAAAAGTTTAGGCGGGTGTACTCAAGGAAGAGGCGCAGAGGATTGCAAGCTCCTAATACTAATGCTGAGTCAGCAGTTAGTTGGAATGGAATATCAGGGAATTGAGTAACACAATCAGCACCCCCACGGTTACATACAGCAGAGAATAATTCAGTTGTGGATCATCTTGGAATTTTGGGTCATTGGCTGGAACCTTAGGAGAGAACCAGGGCCTTTCGAATGCTCTGGGTAGTGGTGTCTTTGTGGGTTATTTCGTTATTGTTTCCAGCTCTGTCTTTCTTTACTTTTAGTTTCCATTTCAGCATCCGTTATTTCCTTTGGACCTTGCATTGTAATCTTGTGACTGAACCTGAGATAGGATTCAGTTTTATTAATACAAGCTTTTATTTCCATTTTTTTCCTTATCGTGATCTGAATCCTATCAGCTAGCTTTAATGTCAAACTGTCTTGATATTTTGGTTTACCAATAATTATGAAGCAAATTGTGATATCCCACGGAATTATTAGTACTAGTAAGCTGTTATTTTAGTTAAGTTTACAAATTCAATCCAAGGAATTCTAGTCTTTTTTGTATTTTCTGCTCATGCCATACTTGAATTTAATCTATAGCTTAAATTAATCTGATAATCTCTAGGTCCCATACTTTTTGGAAATTTTCAGATAGGTCCCAATAATTCATAATTGGAATTAGAGAATTATTTGAAACAATAAGGACCCAATTAACAATTTTAAACTATAGGAACCTATTTCAAAATTTTCAGAAATTATAGGGACCTACAAATTAATTTAATTTAGTTTATATTATTTAGATGTTACCGGCTATTGTTTTAGAGTCCATGTTTTCTTTGTGGGTTTAATGATAACAAGCCTCAATCCTAATCCTCTAAGAATGAGTTACATGAGGTCAATTTGAATGTTCATAATGCATTCATTCAGATTCAATGATGAATTCTGAGTTTTTCAGCAAATTGCCAACTTGTTGGTTGTGTGAGCCAACCAATTCTAGGTGTGAGCATGATGCAAAAGGAACCATAAATGTTGAGTTTAAATTATTTTTCTTCTACTCAAATATTCTCTTTTATTTAATTTTCTGACCTTCCCAGACCTAATTTACTTTGACAGTTAGCATCCGTTCCAAAAAATCCCTCATTGTCCCTTGTGTAAATTGACCCAAGAACCTATCAAAATCGTAATCCTAATTTTGCAGGTGCTGTTCACCACACCCAAGCAGTCACTGAATTGTCCCTAAAACTCCATTTTCTTGTATGTAAAATTGTTATTTCCTTAATAAAATAAATCTTAAAGATACAATCTACCCATTTCCACCTATAATTCACCCTACAAAATCAAACTATTATCAAGCTTACTCCTAATTTCTTGGGTTTGCTATACCATTTGGTTATCAGAAGCATCTATAAGTGTATGTACTAAAGGTTAAAAATTAAATAGATGCAAAAGGATTAATTTTCTGTGATAGTGATATAAAGTGCAATTTAAGTTTTACCATAAAATTTGCTAGATAGTTATACCACCTAGCAAAAGAAATCCATTGAATATTTCAAATTGCACATGTAATGCATACCTTATCTGCTCCTGCTATTATACTCTTAGCCAGTGGTATGATCTTGCTACTTCTGTCAATATCATACCCCAAGAAGTATTTCGCTTGAGATAAACCAATCACAATAGCTGAAGCAGTTGTAAAGCCAGAGATCACCGAATGGCTAATAAAACGAATCAGCCATCCAAGCCTGAAATAACCAAAAGACAAGCACATACATAGGTTATCCTCAAAATACCTTTCATAAGAAAAGTCAGGCTTGATGCTGATTGGTTAGTCTGCAGAATCATATAACTGCTACAACTAAGAGTCCAATCACTCGTCTCGGCATTAAGTAGTCATGTTGCAATTTAAGCCATTACAATTACCATGACATTACTACAGCCATGTTCATTGGCTTGTCAGAATAATGATTTGATCACTTGTACATGTATAGATGCATGAACACTGAAGAGAAAGTACAATTCTATATTTAGTTAAGAGTATTAGATGCCTGAAAGAGAAAGCACAATGAAGGAAAATTTCATGCATGGATTCATGGCCAAATTGATAAATTGATAAAAATAAGGAATGGCAAAAATACCTCAAGAGTCCCATTATGCACTCCAGTATCCCAACCATAAGAGACAGCAATATTGCCAGCTCTGTGTATAATTCACTGGATGGATCAGCAATGCTACTTAACACATTAGAAACCAAGAGAGAAACCAATGCTACTGGGCCAACTGCAAGCTGGCGAGAAGACCCAAATATGGCATACACAAATAAGGGCACAAAACCAGCGTCTTCCTTGCAAAGAGAATAACATTAATAACCAGGTGTTACAGAGAATTACAGGATGTAAAATAGGAACAACTAGAAATGTAGCAAAAATAATATGAAATTGACAAACAACTGGTGAGAGAAAAAGCAAGAATTTCATCAACATGAACATCACAGTTGTTTAGATCAATGATAGATAAGATTCATAAGGATAAAACTTTGGGACATGCTAGGTCATACATGGTGTACTGTATATTCAGTCCGTGTATATTTAGTTGGTTTGACAAAAACTACCTGGTGGGATACAAAATCTAAAAATGTTAAAAACCAAAAAAATAATATTTCTGCAGTTACTGCATATAAATTATCTGCATTTATTAAAATTACATTAAAACATTAAAAAATTATAATTACAAAGACTATATAACCCTAAAATAAATTAAAATTATAAAAACACCATGATTTCTGACCCAAAACGACTCATATTGGATTTACTGCATATAATTTATCTCCGGTAATTGCAGAACCCAAAAACCAATTAAGACTTTCTATTGCACAAACTCCTGTGGTACAACATGGTACCAATCTTCTTATCCCCCGGTCCTAATCTGTTCTCCCATTTCTTATTACAAAAATGTTGTTCTTGACCTCTAGGAACCTTTTTCCCACTTATCAGAAAAATCAAAAGTTAATTCAAATTATATCAGTAAAATTCATCAACAGCATAGTAGTTGAGCAATCTTACAGAGTCCATATATTGGTTGAAGCCCAGCTAACTTTGCATATGACATAGACTGCATGAACAAATAACAAGGTTAACTCAAAACTAAATAATAAAAAAATTAAAAAAAATAAAAAAAGAGCAAGCAATTCAAAAGCTCAGAAAGAAAGAAAAAGAAAAAATCATTTTCCTCTGTTTTCTCAGCAACCAAACAGAACACAAGCATCCATGGATGTATTACCTGAGGAACAAGCATGACGCCGACGGTGATGCCAGCCATGAGATCGACCTGAAAATACTCGCGCCATTTGTAGATGCGAATCCAACGGCAGCAAGGGAGGAAGAATTCGATCCATTCAAGCCACGTCATTCGCCGGAGCTTCGTGGCGAACCGCGAGAACGCGACATTCGGCAACGACGAAGACGAAGACGACGTCGTAATGGTCGGGTGCTGCAAAGGGATGACCCTTACGGGGCGGGAGGTGGGGGTCGCCGGCGATGACATGGAGGCGGAAGCAACGGTGGCGAGGTCGGAGACACTTGGTGAGGCGTAGGTTATCTCCATGCGCACCACCGGCGCATTGGTTGGTCAGAGCATGCAAGTGAGCACTAGTGGCGCAGTGTTTTAAAATTGAAAGATGGTGTTGAAGATTCCAAGACGAAAACCAAATAAAAAAAAACAAATGAGAATAAGGCCCCACGGAGAAATCTCAATATGATAATTGAAGAATAGAAAGAAAGAAGAAACGTGGCGAAAGTGGGAAACCCAATTTTTATTATTTTATTTAAATTGCTAAGTAATCACTAATGACTAACCATGTTTTTTCCTGCGAAAATTCAACTTCCATCTTTCTTTCCTGGCAAGACAAGTCATTGACAGAAACCGTGTGTTTAAGAAGTACATTGTTTTAATTTAAACAAAAAAAATTAGGAGGAAATCTTTTACATATTCAGATTTTGATATTGAAGAATAGTAAGGAAAGATTGGCCGAAAAAATGGTAGTTAAATCTATCCTTTTAATAAAATCATGACTTAAGTTTGTATAAAACGAAAGTGTTTGGTATTTCTCCATCAAAAGTATAAAAAAAAATACATAATAAAAATTTTAATATTTATTTTTTAATTTTTTTTAAAAAAAATTGTGTCATTTCGAAAAAGTTTGGTGTTTATCCTTTTGAAAAAAGAGAGGAGGGAAAAAAATTTCCGATGCTACTTTAGATAATTTTATCTAATGATCATCGAAATAACGTTATTTTTGGTTGAAAAATTAAAAAATTTGAGCGATAAAAATTATTATAACCTTGAAATAATTTAAAATTACAAAAATATCTGTCACAAAATGACGTCGTTTTGATGAACATTAGATAAAGTTATCTAAAGTAACATCAGAAAAAACAAACCCTATAGATTAATTATTAATTTTCAATATATTATAACTATTAGATTGACGGAAATCAATGGTTAAGATTTGATAGTAAGAAAAACAGGTAGTAACTATAATCTCCCCTTTGAAAAATATAAAATTATATCATTGTAAGTAAAAAAAAAGGAAAAATATCTATCCTTTTAAAGGATATAACTATATGTCATTTTAGATCTTAATCGTTGATTTCCATTAATCAAATGTTATAATTTATTGGGCCAAACCTATTATTAATTAATTAATAATTTTGATCCAATAAATTATAACCGTTAATATTCGAAATCAACGATTAGGATCTAAATGATAAATGGTTACATCCTTCAGAAGATCAATATTTTTTCCAAAAAAAAAATACATAATAAAATTATGATAGAAAAAAGTGAGAAATTTTTTTATTTAAATTTTAAATAAAAATACTGATTTTAATTAGAATGACTTTATTTAAAAAAAAAAACAAATATTTTTTCCATAACGAAATGACACTAAATGAAAGCGTGTAAATATAAAGCCTTGTGGATGAATATACTTCTCATGGAAAAACGTTTGATATTTTAATATGGTATTAAATATTTGCATTTTTTATTTAATAAATTTTGTTTTTGTTCCTTTTGACAAAATATTTAGGGGATGATTTCATTTTTGGAAATCATTTTGATGCAGAATGCTCCTGGGAAAGATCGAAGTGCGCGCGACTGGGTGTTTGGCTTTATTATCGAATTCAGGGTTTATTTCGTATTTTGCTTCTTCTTTTTTTTAAATTACATATCAGATAATAAAATTTCATATATATAATTATGAGAAATATTACTCTCATTTCACATAAGATATATTCTCTCATGTTCTCTCACTTCGATTTTCGCACCCACTTTTTTTTTCTTTTTTTTTGTAATGGTGGGACCCACTCATTTTCTCTCTACAACATAAGATAATTATCTTATGTAAAATGAGACTAATAGAACCCTATAATTATCTGATTTATAAAGTTTAATATAAAACTTGTAATTAAAAAGTTAATTCATTGGCATGTTTGGAGCATCTGATAAAGAAGATAGGATAGGATAACTTGTTATATCCTATTTTTATCTCTTGTTTGGTGGGTCAATAAGATACGATTAATTTATCTTATTGTTTCATTAACTTTATCCTATCAAATACATGATTTCTTATCTTATGGGGGGAGTTGAGTTAGGATTCAACAGGATAGGATATCAATATTAGATATCCAATATATCTCCACGTTACTATATATCTAGTATATTTGTATTTATTGCATTATATTTAGGGTTTATCGTCTATCATTTAACATGACCACAAAAAATTTCCTACACACAACATTTTGTGGGGTCAGCAGCAAAAAAAAAAACTCTGACACGCAAAACGAATCTCTATAACATAATACAATCACTTTTCCTACAACATAACTCTTATAAAACCCTTATATTTATTTTGTTTTTTTTCTTTCTCCTTATACATAATTTTATCAGATTGTTAATGAGATGCTCATTAAACACATCCTATGATATCCATATATCCAAACTAGCCCTTAAGTCTCTAATTACTCACAATTTTCTTGCCAATTATCATAAAATATGCATTTAGTTGAATCTCATGATGCATGAATGCGATGTAGTTGTCGTACGGGACAAAAATAATATTTATTTGTTGTGGAAGTTGCTAATAACAGTGATATTGAATTATTGACATGAACCTGGACGTCTTTTCAAGGACGTTCGAACTGCGAGGTTGAGATTTAGGGAAAATGCATTATGCACTGCACCAAGATTTTTTAGTAATCATCATTAATTTGTTTTCATAAATAACAATTTTAAGAGTACACGGGTTGTCTTATTGTAAAGTTAAAATATGTTACAAACCGTAACTAAGACTTATATATAACTTGATGCCATTATAACTTTTTCTAACTAATGCATATATTATGCATGTGTTAAATAGATTCTCTCATATTAAAATTTTATATGATTTATTTATGTAAAAAAATTGTATCTATTTTTTTTATTAATAATAATTAAACTATACCTATTTATTAATAAAATTTTACCTTCTTTTTTTTAATCCGATCCCGATATCTCTTTAGTAATCTTGGTATAGACTAAGTTGCAATTCATTGAGAATATCTTGTAACTAATGACGAATAAAGTTAACAAAAATACAATTGCTACCTCTACTACTTTCAGCAGTTGTTCCTCCTATAATTATGGTTGAATTTTTTTCCATTTCCAACATTTTCAAAGATTATGGGCAAATCTCACTCCTGGGATGAAGATTCCTTTTCAATATTACTCCAAAAGACAAAGACTTAATTAACAATAAAATGTGCATATCACGAGTATATATAATTTGGTCAATGCACAATTAGACTCAGCTCAAGACTCATAAATTTCTTTAGATTTCTTTGATATTTAATGGTTATGGAACATGTATGAGATTCAAGCCAAACCTGAGTATCCCTTCATATTAAGACGGAATAAATAGGTTATGTTGAAAAAAAAACAAAAACTTAAAGCCCATATTAACCATATTCTTCAAGTTTACTTAATCTTATTATTTAAATACTGACATCTCCGGCATCATAATCACCATTCCACATATATTATCTCGCGTAGCAAAATAACAAATCATATCGCAATCATCACTTGGATCAGACTGAACAATATATGTTGGGAGTGGATCCTCTCATGTGAAAAAGTGATCATGTTATTTGATCACAACCACTCATTAATGATGAGATAAAAAAGAAAAAAGTGTATAATTTTTAAATTAGTGGTAACATAACCACATGATCACTTTTCCATATGAGGTGATCCACTCCTATGTGTGGTTATATCCAATTCTCACATACTAATCAATTGCATTATTACGCGGGGAAGAGAAATCTAATAAAATCCCAACTCAAAATTTTAATAAATTAAATTTATTGGCCTTTTTTTTGGAGATACATTTTTTTTTTGCATGAGAATTTTCTCACATGCGACCCTTCGATTTACGTGTAAAACTTTTTTTTCTTCTTTTTTTAATAAGTGTGGGGTCCATTTATATATCAAATCTCTACACTTATTGGCCTTTTTTATTTATATATTACTTGCTTACTTCATTTATAACCGATGCAATATTTTATCATTCATATTTAAATTATGGATAAATATAACATGTCAATAAATGGTGGAATGATAGGCCATGAATTCTCTCATATGTTACTTAAAATAATCATATCATATCATGTGAGAGAGTCCTAATTATTTATTTGCAAGTCAATAATAATAGGGAATGAGAGAAAAAAATTATTAGAATAAGGAGTGACAAGATCATCACCATTAATTTCTCCATAAATAATTTAGGACCCTCTTACGTGATATAATCATGTCAATTAATACATACTCTTAGAAGCATGCTTATCACGACGTGGAGATGAAATAGAAAATTTATATTCTCAACAAGCACCATGAAGATGGGGATATAAAGATCCGTTCCTTAATGATCAAGTTGGACCTAAATAATCAAACCAAGTGTAGTCAAAAGTTTCATTATCCACCAGGTTTCGCTTTACCCCACCAAAGGATACTCTTGTTGAGGGATATAGAGAACAAATTAAGAGCTAAAATTCAACTATTAATTCAATTCTACCTCTACTGACTCATTATCTGTTCAACAACTCTAATTCTCTAAAGACATGATATTATTGAATATTGTCGAGCCTAATATGTAGGCCCATCACCGAAATCTTTCATGAAAGATACCCAAAAGAAAGCAACCTAATTCAATCAATTTGATGGTGATGGAAATCCAAAGGACACTCGGAGATAACCACACACACACAAAAAAAAGGTGATACCCAAAAGATATCATCCTATAGTTCAATCAATTTGATAGAGATGAACATTACCGGAGAGTTGGTAGATTGAATTAAATTAATTTAAAAATTATTCAATCCAATTTTATTAATTTTTTATTTTACTATTTACTCGATTTAGTTTTAAACAGATAAAAAGCAGTAAATAAACCATGAAATATACAATAAATATGATAAAAACTAACTCGGAGGATCAAATATCTCATCAGATCACATCTCATAAGCCATAATATAATACTTTTTTTTTTTGGAATACAGCCATAATATAATACTGATAAAGTTTATTTGAAATTTAAACTACAAGAAAAGAATTTGCATTATGCCGCAATCTTATTGATACTTCAATTCAGATTAATGAAAATCTATGGGCTAATAAAAAAGCATGAGTTGAAATCTATGCCGCAATCTACGTTCACTTGAAATCTATCTCACTCAAATGCATTTTTTTTCTTCATAAAAAAGCATGAGTTGCATGGCAATTTTATATATATAAATATAGTAAGTAAATTTATAGATAAAACTATATATGTGCAAAAGTTTGGGTTGAATCAATTCTAAAAATTGAGCCAAAATCAATTCAATCTAAACAAAAAATTCAGCTTTTAATATTTTTTTTTATTTTTTTTTCAATTTTCAATGAATTAAATGGGTTTATGATAATCCTACCTAGAGGACGTATTGCCAATTTTATTTATAAGGTTTGAGACATATCTGTATACGACATCTCAATTTTCTTGAAAGGCAATTAAATTATAAGATAACTTGAAGAGGTATATAGTAGATGTCTCGATTTTCTAAATACCAATTTTGGATTACTTGTTCTAAACTCTTGGGGGTTTTATTCGCTTGGAATGTAAAACTACTCTAGACAATTATAATTATCAAGTTGTTTGGTACGCAAGGTTGAGTTTCAACTTTCAAGGGATGAAAGCCATTTTTTAAATCTTATTTATTGTTAAATCTCTCTATGTTAAGATTTGTGACATGTATTCACTAGACAAATAATGAAAACATGAGTTTTGGAGAGTTTTGATAAAATGTTTGAGCTTGACTTCTATCAGGCGTATGGAACTAATCTTTGTGGGTCAAAACCCTAGAAACATGTGCTAGTCTGTAAAGAACTTTAGGATACACCACCACCCTTTGAGCTAGCTTTTGGGGTGGTGTATCTGAATGGAGGGTCTTATGTAGTAAACTTGAGCTTGACTGAATGACATTTCTTGGTTCTCCCTCCATTGATGTCCGTATATAAATTGGGATTGAGAGCTCAGGGTACATGATAGGCTTCAGGACATGTCCCTAATTCAATTCTACAGCTCTCAGTGCAAGTATAGAACCTTTTCAGTAGCTTACACTGATGTTCAGGTTCTGATCAACCTGAAATGGTTCACATATACAAAAACGAAATAAACAAGAAGGCATTTCTTTTCCTTATTGCAGCTAAGAATGTGCTTGGGCATGCTCAGGTTTGTGACTGAATTCATAATCAAGATGAACAAAAGCACGCTCGATCTCAGGCAAAAGCTCAAGCTTCTCTTGCAATGATTCTCCAATATCATGAGCCTCTTGCAAGGGCATATCTGCAGGCAGGACGATATCAACCTCGACAAAGTAGTGAGATCCAAATGTGTAAGCTCGGACGGTATCAATGTGCCTGACAGCCTTGTGGTGGTTCCAGCAGAGGTATGTAAGTTTCTGAAGATACTCTGGTGCAGCTGATTTTCCAACCAGGGAATTAACATTTTCCAACACGGTCAATGACCATGTGCGGATAGTGTACAAAGCCAGCTGCAGTAGAAGAATCACACATAAGTAAAGCAAGTGCAAATTATACGTGACCAGCTATAAAAAGGTGGCAAGTTACGTATACCAATAGTAATAAGAAATTGTTTCCAGCAAAATATACTGCTCAAAAGAACCAAAGGCGGTTCACTAAAATCATAGCAGTCCACAATATGGAATAGAAGATATGTAACAAACCATCGTAACATGCCCAAAATTCATGGACAGGAAGCAGAAATTATGATAAGATAATTAGATAGTCATAAGTCATCTGACATTGATCTCTTGCAATGATGGATTTCATCTTAAGGAATCTGAGATCTCGCATTTTTAAGATAGGAGCATAGTAGGGGCTTAGACACACAGATGGTTCCAGTTGTCGATGGATGAGATTACTAGGAATACTATTTGCATACTTTGGTTCATTACCTTCTATCCCTAGGAATGAATCAGACTTAACAAAAATTAACTCACGGGAAATTTGATAGCAGACATATACATCCTTTCCTGGGGCAATAAATAGCAACTCAAAACCATTAACATAATGAAAGTATTCACTTACAATGATAGCACCAACTGGATCCATCCAACCATAAACATAATTTGCCAAAAGTGCAGCAATGAGGCCAATGACGTTAGTGATCACATCAAAAAAGTGATCTTGGGCATAGGCTTTAATAATCTCATTATTAAAAGAGCGGCAATAAATCATCAGTAGGAATTTCACCAAAGTCACTGAAAGCATAATACCGATAACCCAGCGCTCTTGTTCCCTGGTCAATTTAAATGCATTATCCTGTAAATATCATTACGAGATACATTAGAGCTACCTAGAAAATTATGAGATACAGCAACTAAAAGAATAATTACTGTCTCATCTGTTTGCGTGTCAGCTTTGCCTCTAGAAAAGTAGCAAAAAACTACTCACACTGGATATCAACGTGCGGACAGACTCCAAAATTATTTGCAGTCCCAGTGTCGCCATGACAGACGCAAAAACAAGAATTCCCTGCACCCAATTTTGAATTTAAAAATTTCAGCACCAAGATGAAGTCATAATTACTCATTAGGCCCTTAACTATTTGAAAATGAACTTTCACTGAGTACTTTATCCAAGGAACATATGCATACACAATAAAACCATATATTAAGTAGTATCTTTTTCTTGATATTTAATTAGATTACAAATCAAATCCTAAGAATCACTTATATAGGGCAACAATGGAAAGAGCACAAGATGATGATTCAGAAAATTTCAAACAGAACATTAATTAGGAAGACTGACCAATGGTTGCATTCGTTTCTTTCCTATAGGATACTGATATGGGTTTGGTGTTTGCATGGAAAATGCAGTGAACCATAAGATGAATCCAGAAAGGAGGTCAAGAAGCGAGTCTAAAGTGGATGCAATGATGGCCAGGGAACCACTTCTGATTGATGCATAAACTTTGGCAGCAAAAAGAACCATGTTAGCTAAGTTCGATATTCTGATGGCAAAAGTCTCACTTCTTGCCAACTTGTCTTGCTCTTCCTGCACACAACAGTGGATATTCAGCCAAGGCATTATTTGACTATATATCAATCTTAAATCTACAGAGCATAAAGGAGGAAATGAAATAGAAACCTTTGACATTCCAGGAATAAAACCACGCTCTGCTAAGGCATCCATTTCATTAAAGCCCTCAAGCACTTCAACCTGCTGCTGATAGTACTCAGCAATATTATCTTCTTGACCTGAAGAAATATATAACAGAAAAGAAAATGAACATTAAGACATGATCCATGAAATCCATCATCCAATTAAGTAGCAATGATAGCATCACTCAAAGAATACCTTTTTTAGAAACATAGCTAACCTCCCTAGAAAAAGAAAACTAGACAGACATTCAACAGATGAAGAAAACGATATTTAAAGTCACAGACAGTAATGCTTTAAATTTCCATGGTTTTCGGATACACCAGCTTCTAACACTTTTAGGACAAAAGAACCTCAATATATGGACCACAAAAAATTTACAAAAACCTCCAGAAAACATACAAAGGAAGTCATAAGAAAACTTGTAAAGCAGAGGTTTTATCAAGAGCAAAGACCAAACAACTCCATTACAAGAAACGAAGCAAAAGCCCAAATTCATTCAATTCAAATGTAAAACCTAATAACCCCAAATTTGTGCAACTCCTTCCAATAAAAAACACGGAACCTCAAAAAAAGTAAAAGCCAATCACCAAAAACTACTAGTTCGTTATCGAAAAGTTTTGCCTCTAGAGCGTGCAAAAGCAAAACCCAAAAAAATTCAGCTTCCAATTGTACAGGAAAGCATGAAATGCCCAATACATAAAAAAAACCCACCTCAACTACACAGTATGCATAATAACCAAGCTACAAATCATCATCCCCAAAAAACCCAAATCTTCAAAAAGACCCATATTTTAAACCTACCCTACTTCCAAATTTCAATACATACTACTAAACCTGACCAAAAAAGGAGATAAAAAACATGGCATACTCACCTTGAATGAAATCCAGCATCTTTAAGAAAACTAAAACACTACTTAGACTTATTGCAAAGGGAACACAGAAAAGGGGTCACATATAAAGAAGAACACAAAATAACACCAAAACAGAAAAATTCTAGCAGCACATAATTCACAGTTAACCACAATCACTGATGTAAAGCAAAATTCAGATTCCACTCCACAAAGAATAAACAATGAAAATAATTGTCAACTTCAAAAAAGAAAAAAAGAAAAAAAAGAAGAAGCAGATTCCAAAAATAAAAATAATAATAATAATAATAATGGAAAATAGAATTAAAAAAGAAATGGTTACCTAGAACACCATAGCAATCGTGAAGGCCGCGAGAGGGTTTAACTTGCTTATCTGTGTGCTCCGAAGACAACTGAAACCCGTCGAAGTTCAACCGCCAAGACCGGTCACCATTGTTGGAATCTGACAGTAACGACCGCTGCTCGTCGCTCGGTAGCTCCACCGAGTCCACCATTTTCCAGTCACCGGCGAACTTGACTGGACGGCGTCGTTTTGGCTGACTAAAGGAGAAAAACGTGGACAGCAAGAACGAACAAGTGTTACAGTTGGGGTTGGTGCTTGTTATAATAACAGCCGTAGCAGATTTTCGAACCGGGAAATTGGGAGTTCAATTCATTTTTTTGGTAATTGAAAAATCAAAAAACGCGAGTGAAATTTCATAGCGCGTGTAATGAAAGCGAGTGTGCCACTGGAGAACATCTTGACTATTACTATCGTACCAAGACCGTAATTCAAAATAAAATTATATATTTTACATTTTAAGAAAATCTATAATTATAATACTAATTTTTTTTTTTCAAAAATATGTTATGTTATTATTAGGAAATTAATTTCATAACTTTTTTCTCTCCTTACTCGGCTCAAATAAATTTTGTTATGTTATTATTAGGAAATTAATTTTATAATTTTTTTCAAATTTTGACTTTTGGCATAATTCGCTACCTTAGGTAGTGAATTTCTAAAAATTTGACACGTAACATTTTTGGTTCTGACATAATATTTCGCTCATATTATTCATATGTGTATCAAAAGCATTGTTATTATGCTGCTATGTTATATTGTTATTAATGACAGAGGAATGTAAACCGCTATGTTATATTTAAAGCCTGGAGCATCAAATTGTTGTGTTATGTTAAATGAGGAACGTAAATTCTGTTATTATGCTGCTATGTTATTGATACAACATAAGAACGTTTGGTAGAAAAAAATTATTAAAAAATATAATAATTGAAAAAATGCTGGAAAAATAATATATTTTTTTTAGAAAGTTATAAAAAATTATTTTGTCGGTAAAAATATTACCAAATTTTTTTTGTATAAAACCACTACAAATTTGAATTTGTAATGGGAAATCAAAATACCACCATCAAGTGACATTCTTAACTGGGTATTTTTCTTCATTTTTACACTACAAAAATTTCTCCTAAACAAAATTTTATTATTCGATATAAACATAATTATATGTGAATCTCATCTAACACTTTCTTAGGGGAGCGTTTGGTAGTGAAGAACTTTTTATTTATCCAACAATCACAATTTTCTATATTATGATGAAACATTCAGTTTACGAATGCATCCGAAAATAAGTTTCGCAAAAATCCTATAAAAAAATCCGTGTACCAAATGACTCTATTCTCAAAAAAATCCACTACCAAATATCCCGCACATTCCATCGTTACTTGGGTAGTATTGGGATTTTAGTGGTTGGTGTTGGAGCGTGAGAAAGCGCGCGTGAGATGAGAATGGGTGAGTTTTACACGTGGACGGGTGAGATTCTTGACCGAAAGACGTCCACATGAATCTGGTCCTGAGTTGGTGGACCCCAGGTTGCTTAAAGCCCTGTTTAGTGATCGGGTTAGGTCTGGGAGATGCTAAAGTGTGGTCACGTGCATGGAGTTGAATACAGTTCGCAATGGTAAAGTTTGCGAGTTTTTGTGTTGGTTTTGCTTCATCAAATGGCCGCTTGACACGTTGTTGGTTTCGTGACCGTAATAACAGCTCTGAATCTCCAATTTTAAATTGTACATTTAAAAAAAAATTATATTTACAATCTTTTATATCTAATAACGATTGGTTTTTATCCATCAACTGTTATCATTTATTTTAAATTAATAATTAATTGATAGTTTAATTTATGAAAATTATAACCGTTGATTAATGAAAATTAACGATTATAATATATGATTATAAAAAGTTGTAAAGAAAAAAAATTATAACTATAAAAAAAACTAAAAGAATAAATTTTAGTAAGTTTATAAGGTTATATATTTATTACTGAACTATCAATTCTTTTATTTAATAGTTATAATTATAGAGACATGGTAAGTCAGAATATACAATTATATAGTGATATTATTATGAAAAGACAGTGTGATGAGTGGGATTCTTGGTCCCACTGTGACTCATAATGAAGTAGCTGAAATGATATATTGACACGACATATTTGTATCTTTAATTAATGCTATTGACCCTTGGTTTATTCAGAAGGGGTGGATAGAGGTTCATTCGGTATATTATCAAATATATAATTGTAGAGAGTATATTTTTTTCTGAATAAATTATCCTATTACTTTAAAAAAATATATAAATTAAGCAATAAAATTACATAATTTTTATTATTCAACATATAATTGTTATTAAATAACTTATAATATGTGACATAAAATTTTAAAAAAAATATCTAAATAAACAATGAAAAATCATTTAGATATGTATTTGTTCTCCAATCAAGGTGCCTGTGGGCTGTGGCCATAACCTTTCATAATTTTCTTTGATTCGATATCATTGTACAGAAAGTGTCTATTATTTAATGAAGATATTATTGTTACATACTTTTTAGGGAATATAATTCCATTGGTTTTTGAAAGAGAAAAATGCAAATCTTAAGTATGTTTGATTTTTTTTATTCTTCAAAATTGTTTTATAATCCAAATTTTGAAAACTAATATTAAAATAAGAGGACAATATTTTTTTATATAAATAGATTTAAAATTAAAAAAATAAATTTATTTGTGAAAATGTCATTAATAAACTTTCGTAATTATAAAATTGCTATCGTGAAATTATTTAAAAATTAAAAAATTTATAAAGTCCCATTAATAAATCCTTATAACTATAAAATTATCATTGTATAAATAATAAAATCAAAAAATAAATTTTCAGAACATCTCTAAAGTCTAAACTCTAAAGTGTTACTTAATTTTTGTTTTAAAAACTATAACACATATGATTACCAAAAAAATAAAAATAAAAAACTATAACACATATACTGTAGAGACTTGAGAGTCCTTTTCATAAAATAACCTTTATCAAATAAGTTTATTATTTTAAAGATTAAAAAATTAATTTTGAAAATAAAAATCAGACGGACTTTTCACATCAACCTATCATTTCTTGTGGGGTGCGGGAATCATATTGGCCCCTGAATGGAAATATCCGATCTATTTCTTCTTTCTTTTTGTTTTTAATGAAGGAATGAGTTTGAATTGAGGAAAGTATTTAAAGTAAGAATGATTTTTTGTATCAAACTATTTAGGACTTTAATGTTTCAATAATGTCATACTTAGGGCCTCAAATTTGGACTGTATTGTTCTCCATCCTTTAATTTATTTATCTACCTAACATGTAGCAATCTCGCCCCCACAATTTTTATTTAAAAAAAAAAATGGGAATTCAGAGATATTTTGATGTAATGGTGTTGATCTTTGACTTCTACGAGTGGATGTTAGTTTGGGATAAGGGACGTGGTGGAATCATGGAGCCATACTAGGTGTGTAATGTGTTAATGGAATGTAAGGGTCAATGGGGTTAATGGAGATTTAATGGGTGCTTTGCAGAGGAGGATTTTTTTTTTTTATAGAAATTATAATTTTTAGGAATAGGAAAAATAAATGTTTTGAAAATATTATTCAAAAATTATTTGATAGGTTAAAGGGAAAAAAGTTTCCGATGTTACTTTAAATAACTTTATCTAATGTTCATCGAAACAACGTCTAGAGTGATAAAGACTATTATAACCCTGAAATAAATTATAATTATAAAAATACCATGATTTCCATTCCAAAACAACGTCATTTTCATGAACATTAGATAAAGTTATCTAAAATAACATCTCAAAAAACAAACCCTACGATTAAAATATTAGATGATAGGTTAGTTTTTTTAATGTTATGTTTGATTAATTATAAAATATTATTGGGAATATAACAAAATTAACTTAATATCAAAAATTTCTCCTTTATTTAATTTTTTTTTTCCTTTGGATATCAAAGGAAAGGATAACTAGCAAGTGTGGGATAAAATTATTCTCCATTAAAAATTATTCTCGTGGCTTACCAAAAAAGAAGAATAAGAAATTCTTGTGATTTTTTTAACGTATGTTGTTTTAAAGGATATAAGCTGATATCATTTTAGATCATAATCGTTGATTTCCGTCTATTAATGATTATAATTTATTGGATCAAAATTATTATTTAATTAATAATAAATTTGACCCATTAAATTTGACCCAATAAATTATAATCATTGATGGACGGATATATCCTCCTTTTTTCATATCAAAGGAAAAAATGTGTGTCATATTTTAAAAGACGTAAAATTGTGTTATTTTAGGAGAGAGAAAGAGATATATAAAGGAGGAAAAAGAGTTAACAAATAAAAATAAAGGTGTGGGTCCCATTGTGAGAATGAAAGGATATAAGTTGTGTCATTGTAAAGGATGCACATTTTCCCAAAAACAAAACAAAAACAATAAAACAAAGGGTTTTATAAGAGTTATGTTGTAGGAAAAAGTGATTGTGTTATGTTATAGAGATTCGTTTTGCGTGCCGGGATTTTTTTTTTGTTGCGGGCCCACGAAATGTTGTGTGTGTGGGAAAGTTGTTGGGGTCATGTTAAATGATATATGATAAACCCTAAAACCAAACTGAGGTCAGAGCGCAATGTTGTGTAATCTCTTTGTGAGGAACAAAAAAAAACGCAATGTAATATGGGGAACAAAATTGGTGTCTTTATGAGGAACAAAAACAATATGGGTAAAGTGTGTATCATTTTAAAGAATTTAAAGTTGTCTCATTTTAAGAGAGATAGATAAAGGAGGGGAGAGAGAAAGTTGACAAAAGAATAATAAAGGTTGGGTTCCTTCTTTGTGAGAGTGAAAGGATATAAGTTGTGTCATTTAAAAGGATAAACATTTTTCCCAAATAATATTTCAAAGCACGATTTAGGCTCTGTTTGATTATGGTTTTTAAAAACTGTTTTTTAGTTTTCAGAAGAAAAAAAAATAAAAAACTCGTTTGGTAAGACTTGTTTTGTAAAAAATGTTTTGAAAACTATAACTATTTTTTTGTTTTTAGAATCAAATTTACAGAACATCTCTGAGTTGTTTTTGTTTTCTGTTTTGATTTTTAACTTTTAAAAAGAAAAATATATAGAAAACAATTGTTTTCATAACTATTTTACAAAACAATTTTAAGAATAAAAAAACCAGAACATAATCAAACAGACCCTAAACTCTCTCGCTGGTGAAGTTGCAAGTTGTGGAAATATTTGGAACAAAACTAGAGGAACATAAAAGGGGTTTGCTGTAATTTTAGAATGGGGAAAATCAAACAAGATAAAAGTGGTTTATAAAGATGTGTGGTCGGAGAAAGTAAAAAAAATCTGATGGAATCATCGTAGGAAGTTTGATGTTGATGACCCACGAATATTCCATGTAACAACTACAAAACGTAAGTAGGTTCATTTTGTATGTGAAAGTGGGATTGAAATGGCCGGGAGAAGAGAGAGAAGAGGGAAGCAAGTAGAGAGAGAGAGAGAAAAGGGGGTATTTTGGTCCAAAGATATTTAATATATTTTCTAATTTAAGAATATTATCCTTGATATTTTTGGGTGATATTTTGTTTTACGTTTTACACCTAAAACGAAATCTCATTAATATAAACTTTTCCTATAATATTTTTTTAAAGTGCTACCAAACATGATATTTTTATATACCTTTTTTTTAATAAAAAGGAAATAGAAACAACAAAATTACAAAGCAGTAATTAAACGGGGCCAAGCAACCCCCCTATAATCTCTTCCTAGTAGCTGCACACAGCCTTCGGGAGGGTCTGGAAATAGTTGGATATCCCAATTAAAACTATAAGCAAAATTCGTAAGCCAATCCGCTATGCCATTGCCCTCCTTGTAGACATGAACTACCACCACCTGCCACCTTTGGTTAAGGGCATTCATAACTTTGTTCACTAAACTAGCCAGAGGGTGATTTGACGGGCATCCCTCTTGCACCAGCTTAATGGCCACCTATGAGTCACTTTCTAAAACCAGCTTCCTAATCCCATGATTCCAAGAAATCTGCAGACCTAGGAAGATGCCCCACAGCTCAGCTTTAACAGAACTGGCATCCCTTAAATTTTTGGAAAAACCCAGCACCCAGCGATCAGAGTCATCACGCAAGATCCCACCACAAACACTCTTCCTGCAATACTTCAAAGTTGAACCATCAGTATTCAATTTGGTCCAGCCAGGGGGGAGGGAGCCATCAGATGAGTATCTCCGCTTTCTGTTTATCCAGTAGACCAGCCCTTTTATATGCAGTAGCTGCATCCAAAGAATTCTGAAGGAAGACAGTCACAGTTCTAATTAACTCTCCATGACTGCTGCATTTTCCCTCAAAGACCAGCTCATTCCTAACACGCCAGAGAAACCAACATAAGATCCCAAATAACAAAGTACATGTATTTCCACACAGCAGCTTCTTATTCGGGTGCAGGTTCAAACACGTCCAGTTCTGCAGCTTCAAATTATTAAACTCGGACCACATGCTTGGGTTAATGAGTCTTTTCCAGATTGGTTGGACCCAAATACAGTCCCTGTATGGCGTGGAGGCAATCCTCGGGCCACAGACCACACCTGGGGCATAGTTCAGAATTCGTCATGTGTCTGTCTTTCCTTCTCTGGTTTGTTGGGAGGCTTTCGCTCAGCAACATCCAAAGAAAAGTTTGAATTCTTAGAGGTCCATCCCAGCTCCACACAACATTCCAATTGGGCTCAACTAGCATGGGGCCTTCAGCATTCAGGCTACCAAAAGCCGAAGAAATATAAAATTTTCCATCCTGTGTATGGTCCCAGATTACTCTATCCTCATCATCTTCATGGGTAGGAGGGCAAGTGCTCACAATTTGGCTAATAGCTTCTGTGGACAGAATATTACAGAATCTCTGCCAAGACCACTCTCCATTAGAATTCACCATTTGACCTACAGAATCATCAACCTGGTTAGAGGGAATTGGTTGAATAGTATGGAACTCCAGAGGACCAATTGGGAGCAATTTATCCTTCCAAAAAGAAGTATCTTGCCCATTCCCCACCATGATTCTAGATCCAGCATACACATGAGGCCAAATTCGGGCTATTCCTTGCCATAGAGTAGAAGCTCCTGGCTTTTTCCTGATATCTGGGATTAGACCCTCCCACACCTTATATTTATTTTCTCACCACTGAAGCCCAAAGATCATTTCTATGAGTTAGGATTCCATGCCCAACCTTCATCAGGCAAGCCCTGTTAGTTTGCCTCAAGCTTCTAACACCAAGACCCCCATCCTTCTTGGCTTTACAAATTATATTCCAAGGCATGGACCTTTCTATTCCCCTGGCTAGATCCCCAAACAAAGGATCTCATTTTCTGCTCCACAACATCACAAGTTCCAAGAGGAATCATAGAGGTTTGCATAGAGTACGAGGGAAGAGCATACAACACTGATTTGGTGAGGACAACTCTCCCAGGCATTGACAAAGATTTCTCCTTCCACGTACTTAGTCTAGTACTGGTCTTGTCTAGGATGTATCTAAAAGTGCTCTTGTTTACCCTCTTGTGGAATATTGGGACTCCAAGGTACTTTCCCAAATCAGGGGTAGGCAAAAAGCTTAGAGCTTGGCAAATTTCGCCTCTTCTAACATGAATAACATTTTTGGAGAAGAAAACCCGGGTCTTGCTATTACTCACTTTCTGGGCATAGGCTGCACAGAAGTGGCTGAGGATATTAGAAATCAACTCTGCTTGCTCTAGAGAAGCTTCTGTGAATAGAAGGAGGTCATCCGCAAAGAAAATATGGGAAATTTTTGGACCCTTCTTCCCAAGGGATATAGGATTCCACTTCTTTTGATTCATAGCTGAAGATATAATATGCCCTAATCTTTTTATGCATAGCACAAAAAGGTAGTGTGATAGAGGATCCCTTGCCTGATTCCTCTAGTTGGTCTAAACTCTTCTGTTTGGGACCCATTCCAAAGAAGATTCATAACTGAGGAAGAGACACAAGCCATAATTAGCTTAATCAGGGACTCTGGGAGTCCAACAGCTTGAAGGGTATCTTCCAGGAAGTCCCACCCTAGCATATCATATGCTTTCTCTAGATCCACCTTGATGGCCATCCAACCCTTCTTCCCTTTCTTGTTCCTCATTGAATGGATTATCTCCTGAGTTATAATGATGTTATCCGATGCATGTCTACCCTTTACAAAGCTGCATTGATTCAGCATGATAAGGCTGCTCAATAGGTCGAATTGCTCATGCCCATCAATCTAGGGGTATTCAATCAAATTCAACACTCATACTCATCATATGATCATACTACAACATCATACAATTACTCATCAATCCATTCCTTACACAATTCAATTTTCACGAATCCTAGGCATCATGCAAAAATCCTAAGTTATGAGAATTTTTCACCAATAATTTTTATTGCATTTCTAGCTCAAATACATCATTCTAAGACATAATCATCTAATGCACATTTTCCATTTGAATTCTCTAACTACACAAATCATCAAACACAACTTCACACAAAACCCATTTTATGATTTTCACAAAAACTCTATGAAACTAGGAATACTTACAACTAATAGCTCCCTAAGGCTCCAATGGTTGAAGATCAAGGCTCCATCCAAGCCAAAGCACCACCAATGCTCCCCAAAATCCTCAAATTCGCACAATGAGGTGGAAAGATGATCTCATCAAACACTCACTTTCATGACTCTTTCAAGAAGGGTAATATACTCACAACCTCACTACAAACAACTTTGGTGTTTGAACTTTATCAATTTGGCGGCTCAAAGGTGTGAAAAATGGGCACGAAAATTTCTTGCCCAAGCTCCCATGGCTACGCAAGAAGAGAGAAGAAGAAGAAAGAAAAGAGAGAGAGGAGAGAGAGGCCGCGTGGGGAGGAAAAAAAAGGAGAGAAAACTTAAGTGGTTTTGGTGGGGTGGGTCCCACACGCAATTTAACTTTGATCAATTCTCTAATTCAGATCACAAATTCAACACCTACATATTTTTCTGGTTCATTACATATTTTTGTTTCCTTAAAATACTCATAAAAATTTCACTCTTATCGGTACAATTATACCGCAGTATTTTTACACCGGGAAATCATTATTCGTCAAAATTTTCAAAACTTGCCTATTCACTCAATTTTTTGTCCTGAATCCATTTCCGGCATTATTTTTGTCATTTGAGATCTCCAAATCCATTTTTCATGACTCGGTTTACGTTTTTGGCAAATTACCATTTTGCCCTTGGTACACATTTTGACCCTAATTTCAGGATTTTCACTAGTCCTTCCCTTTTAACCCACATTATATTATATAAATTCACATTTGAATTTACGAGGTGTTATAATTTTAAACAAAGGAATAACAATCTTGTAGTATTCAAAAATCTAACAATTTTAATGGATTTTCTATTGGTGTGAATTTTATAGACTTTTTAGTTATAAATATAAATAGTATGTCTTTCTAACAATTTCACCCTAACCCCTATAATTTCTTGAGATTTATCTATTACAAAGTCTTATTCTTCCTCGGGTGGGTCGACCCGCTCGAAATCGAGTTTCGCAATGGGAGCTTCGTCAAAGCTTAAAAACAGCAGACTTTTGAGCCATTTTATACAAAACAACCCTGAATCAACAATCTAATAAGATTTTAATCTAATCCATCTCAAAAAATAGATTTTTGAGAGTTTTTGGAAATTTAAAAAATAAATTTTCAAATTTTTGGTCGCGATTTTTCTCGGAACAAAAATGTGTGATTTTTGTATTGAAAACAACAAAAAAATAGTGGAAAAATAATAGGGAACAAAAACCTCTAAACCAAATTTTGTTTTACATCAATAAAATAAAGTCGATTTAAAGAAAGATTGAAACTTTGATAATATAAACCCTATGTTTCATAACAATACATTCATGAAAGAAATTCATTCACTAAAGTAAACAATTTCAAATAATTTTTGTGTCAATAGATCACTAAAAACTTATTTTTCAAAAACCACAAAGCAATTTAAAGTTTCAATGTATCGATTGAAAATAACTTGAGAATTTTTTAAACTTTAATATAATAAAATTCAGAAATTAAGATTCGAAATTTTCTTCAAATATTCAATGAAAACATTCATATAATATATGGTTAGAAAACTCTCATCTCGTATAACAAAAATCCTAAGATTTATAGGACCAATTGCAAAGTTTTCAAACAAAACTTTATCATAAATTTTACTGATTTATAACATTATATTAAGTTTTATTTTTTTATTAATATCATTGAATTTCTTTGTTATTCTTTTATTGACTCTTATAATTTGAATATTTGTTAAAAAATCATATATTTTTTAAAATCTTATAAATCCATATTGTAATTTCAAATCTTATAAATTTTATTAAAATCCTTTAAAATTCAATCTTTTAAAATCTTGATTGCAAAAAAATCTTTTAAAATAATATTTAAATTATCTCTATTTCTATATAATCTTTTAACATTTATAAGATTTTTTATCTCATTTTTTTTTTAATCCTAATCGAATACAGTCCCAATAATTGCTTTCAACGTATTCGGAGAAGGATATGTGATTGTACAACAGTGGTTGAAGCAAAAATGGTACGTACAAAGGGATACAAAATGAAACTTACTGCTTTCAAAATTTTGAATGCATTTATATAATATATTTATTTAAAGAAATATTTTAAAATTTTGAAAAAGGGAATAAAATGATTTGTTATTGGGAATAAGGAAAAGGGTAAAATTTATAAACATAAGTTTAAAATAAGAAAAAAACAGAAAAATAGATTTGAAAATTTGAAAAATATTGACATACATCTTTAAAAATATTCTCTTGGGAGTTTTTAACTTTATATTTTTTATTATGAAGAAGAATATTGTAACGACCAAGTTGTGTTATGGTGCTCTCCGGCAAGTATACCAATCGCACACGTAATAAAGTGATAAATAAAGTTCATCTCCACAGGGATTGAGATCTAATATCAATTAAACTTTCTTTTACAGAAAGAAGGAATTCAAATAGGGTTGTGACAAATATTGTCAAATTAAGTGAAATAAAAGTAAAAACTTGTTTTTGAATTTTTATATTGAAGAATAAAAATAAGAACAAAGATTGATTTTTGTAAAATATGAAAATAAATTGTAGCTAAGGTTCATTCACCAAACGATCCCCACTTCTCACTTTGGATTGATTTATAATTTTCATCTATATAATTACTCAAATAAATCATCATCTGAAAGATCTAGTAGCTAACCCTAAATTCCTTGCATGGTTAACCCTTTAATCCCATGAGGAACCCCAATTCCTTGCAATGTTTCTCATGGGATCAAGCAATGAGCTCGATAATTTAGGCATCCGCAATTCAATATACATTTATTCCTAGCATGCATACGAATCGTTATCCTACCCCCTTTCGAGATCAAAACCCCAATATTCCTATCTAGGGTTTTGATCTTCAGACTACCTTCAACTATCAGATTGATCAATTCTAATAAAGAAGATATAAAATACGCACAGGGTATAAATAAAGATAATTATATAAACCAAAAATCATAAATCAATCATTTGTATCAAGGGTTCACATATGGATCGTGACCCTGACTACAATAAAGAGATCTAGCCAATCAACATAATGATCGCTGATCTAAAATTCAACATAAACTAAAATAAAAGAAGAAATAAAATACAAAGAAGAAGATCCAAGATGAAGAACACGAAGAACTCCACGGCTACCTCCTTTCTTCTCCCAAGTCAGAATCCAAATGCCTAAATTATGTAAAAAGGACTATTTATAATCTGTTCCTTTTTTTCCAAAAACGCCCCTCAGAAAACATGACGCATCCATCCCGCAAACCGGCGCCAGTTGGCGCCGGTGTGGCGCTAGTCCACGCCACACTACTGTCTAAAACGAAAAGCCGATATTGAAAGTTCGTGAAACAGTGCCAGTAGGCGCCATAGTGGCGCTACTTGGTGCCATCTTCCTTATTTGGGGCGCTAATTAGCGCCATTCTTCTTCAGTTTGGGCGCCAATTAGCGGCATGATTCTGCACTTGAATTTGTCTTGGTTTGGTGCTAAGTGGCGCCACTTTGGAGCTACTTAGCTAGGGGTGGCAATTTAAGACACGACCCGCCAACCCAACCCGGACCCGACACGAAATTTTCGTGTTCGGGTCAACCCGTTTAATAAATGGGTCGTGTTCGGGTTGGAAAAATATAACACGAAAATATTCGTGTCGGGTCACGGGTCAACCCGTGAACCCGCTCTGACCCGCAAATATAATTTTTTTTATTTTTTCAAGATTATTATGGTAATTTTATTGAATGATATAAAAAAAAAATATACACTCTAGGTTTCTTTTTATTGAAGATTTTTTTTTTTGTTATATTGCAATCAGATTTGGTGCTTTTTTGGGGCGAGTCGTGTAATAAACGGATCACACTTATATTATAAGATTTTTCGGGTCGTGTCGTGTCAACCCGCAGAAAAAATGGTCGTGTTCGGGTTGAGAATTTTGACACTAATAATTAATCGGGTCGTGTTCGGGTTGAATCTATTCGTGTTCGTGTCAGACACAGGTCGACCCGAACCCGACCCACGAACACGATTTGCCACCCCTATACTTAGCGCCACTTTACTGACTTCGCTGCAAAGTTCGTAAACTGGCGCGGATTCGCGCCAGTGTGGTGCCGGTCCGCGCCATGCTTCTGGAATTATGGACTTGCATCAACACCCTTTTATAATTTGTAGTTTTCACTCCTTTTACCTGTGTAAATACAACCAATAGGTGAGAAGTATAATTGAAAAGAAAGAATCAATATAATTAGCAAATATATATATATATATATATATATATATATATATATATAAGTTGCTCTTCTATGAATCAATTCTTAATAATTTTAATACAGAAAACTACACTTGCCAGAGGCATACCAATCAATCTCACCATTAGATTGCTTATGTTGATCCAACGGTTATATATCTATTTCCATCTGTGTATAGTTATGATTTCCCAAATTTAATATTTTATATTTATTTTAACCTTTGTATGGTTACGATTTCTCATATTTAACGCTTTCACTATAAATTTGGGGAATCGTGACCTTACAAAGATGAAAATAAATATAACTGTTGGATCAACATAAGTGATCTAACGGTGAGATTAATTGGTAGTAATATGGTAGTAACATAACTTAGTTATTACAATATCCTTCCCCTTTAATTATTATAAAATATATATATATATATATATATATATATATATATTTTTGTATAAAAGCTTTTGTGAAAAAATGTTCGGCTAAGCTTCTCCTTATAAATATTATAAATAACATAACAAAACACATTGATATTCTGTTCTTAATAAATTGTATATTATTGTTTTGCCTATAATGTTTTTAAAATTATATTCTAACAAATTTTCATTCAAAGTTTTGTAATCAATAAATACTTTTTAAAGTATATTTTTAATAACTCCAAAAATAAGTTTTCCCCTAATTATCTCATGCATTACAATGGAACTAAATGCTAGTATAATATTTATTTAATTTATTTGTTTGTTGCGAATTGCGATGACATTGTTGTTTGAAATCAAATATGTATACTAATTTAAGCTAAAGTTATTTGATTCAATGTATGAAATCTAAGTTGAATGAATAGTTATTGCCAATAAATTGAAAATCAGGAATAGTACACGAATCTCTACACTTTGTGTGTTACGTTCTTAGTATTATAACTATGAAATTGTTTATAATTTGATATCATTTTGCATTTTATATTAACTACATTTAATATTATTAATATTTGTAATTTATTATAAATTATAAATGGCAAGTGAAGGAGTACTTTCACATGAATAAAACACGTATTCGGTATGATTATCATACCACTTACGTGTTTTTTTATTATATATATGTTCTCTAATATATCACAAATAAAGTGAGAGAAATCAAATAAACTATTTTTTTTTTTAATTTCATTCAAGCTTTAATGCAAAATATATAATGGACTTAAAAGAAATTATTTTATTTTATTTTTTTAAAAAAACATTTTTTTCTTTTTTATCTTTCTATCCACTAAAACAACAATAATTGTAAAACATAATGCATCAACAATAATTGTAAAACATATTACATCTCTATTTTTATCATTCTATGATACTAGATTGTTTTGTTTTTATCTACTTTTATTAGTGTTCACAGACCGGGTTGACTCGGGTCTTGGTGACCCAGTGGCTTCCCCAATACAAGTAGTTATTTTGGTTGGTTACGCAACAATCTGGTTTGGATCCATCGACTCGGTCGGATCTGGTGACCGATGATTTATACGGAACTTAATCGATTCATTATTTGTTTAAAAATTTTTGAGTTAAAAAATAATTGCTATGTAAGGGGGAGGGAGGAGAGTGGTGGCCAAGAAGAGATCGTTTATAGGAGCCATCTTTGATGGCTTTATCAACAACGTGAAGAAGCTTTAGAGGCACAAAATCAGCTCCATCATTGTGGCTTTAGCCTCACCGAAGCTCAAGAAAGGTTTCGCAACATCCGATTGCAGTATGTTTATTTTCTAATTTTCGTTCTAAGATTGATAGTATAATACTGTATTGGGATAAGATTGTATAGATTAATTTGTTATTCTTTTGTTTGTTAGCTGATATGAGTTGTTAGCTAATAGTATTGACAAATGTAAATATTTTGTATTATTTTTAGGATAGTTTAAATATTCTAATAAGATTTTAGTTAGGTTGTTTTGGTTTTCCTTTGTATCATGGCTTTATTTAAACAAGCCTTTAGCTGTTCAATAAATCAAGTCACATATTTCAAATATTCTTGTTATGGTATCACGAGCCAAAAAATCTAGGCCTTTATTCTTCATTGCTTTACTAGCTAGAACCATGACTGCTTCAAGCAAAAATTTTAAAATTACTGATCCTCGATCTCCCTTTTACACTCATCCTTCCGATAATCCCGGAATTCTCCTTACTCGCGGTCATGCTGCCTCTTCTGCCCAAGTTGCGCACACCATCACCACCCAACCAGAAATTTCCACAACTGGTACTGCCTCTTTGCCGAGCCTTACACCGGAAGTGCTTCAACAATTGCTGGCTCTGGTTGATTCTTCTAAACAGTCATCTGACAAGCTTTCTGATAACACACATACTTCTATTTCATGGCTTATTGATAGTGGTGCATCCCAACACATGACTGGTAACGTTGCTTTTTTATTTGATATTCGATCCATATCCCCTTGTACCGTGGGTTTGCCTAATGAAAATCGAACAACTACAGTGAAAAGTGGCACTGTTTCATTGACTTCTTCATTAGTTCTAACTAATGTGCTATATGTTCTATCTCTCACCTGCAACATGATTTCAGTCTCTCAGTTAATAAAGTCAAATACATACTACGTAATTTTTACTGACATAAATTGCATCTTACAGGACCAACACTTGAGGACAACGATTGGATGGGGTGATGTGCAGGAAGGGGTGTATGTCTTGAGGAATTCGTCAATTTTCACTAATGCAATACAAATTTCGGATTCTTCCTCTTTGTGGCATAGAAGACTTGGTCATCCTTCTCGACATTATCTTTCACTGCTTCCTTTTATTTCAAACTCGAATAATACTGGTTTTTGTGATGTAAGAAATTTTTTCCTTAACCAAACACCCCATAAATGTATCCTTCACTTCATGTTATAAGAAAAATCTGGTACAATAAAGAGATATAATATATAATTTGGGGTTTGCATTCATCATTTAACATCACACAAATTTTTTTCCTACACACACAACATTTTGTGGGCCCGCACTTTTTGAAAAAATAAAATAAAATAAAGGCACGTAAAATGGATCTCTATAACATTACACAATCACTTTTCCTACGACATAACTCTTATATAACCCGTATAATTTTATGAAAAAGTTGATCGACTCTCCCTTTCACATTAAAATATAACTCAAGTCACTCTCCTTTCTAAGAGCAAAAAACTGAATTGAAGGTGAATTTCATTTCAAAATTTTCTTTCTTCTTTTTTGGAATATTCCTACTCTCCCGTACCAGGAACAATTAGATCAAGCACTTTCTTATCTTTATAAAATAACACATCTATTATATATCACATGTTAGCGTTAATAATTTACTCAAGCACTTGTAACAAAAAAATAAATAAATAAATCAAGTACTTCTTATGCTTGCTTTTCAGTTTTTTATCAGTTTTTAAACACTAATAATTTTATTTAATTAATTTTAAGTTATAACGATTATCTATATATGAAAAAAATAATATGGCTGTACCAAAAAAAAAAAAATTAATAATATGAAAACTTATTCACTAAAAATTACAACAAAAAGAATTTTATAAATGTAACAAAAAAATAATCAGCTCTAAACAGTAAACACGCACGTGGAATATATGGATCGTGGATGATAAAAAACCAATGGGGTGAATGTATTTGGGCCATCATCCAGTGGTCCAATACTACGTCCTATTACTAAAAAACGGCAGAACCGACCCAAGGGCAAAATTTTGTGCATATTAATGGATCTACTCTGTGCCTAGCTGCAATTTGTGCTGGAAGCCCATAAACATTGGGGTTGCGTGGACTTCCTTTTTGTAGCACAACTAAACATGCATGATACATGTTTAAAATTTTATTTTATTTCTAAAATTTCGAAATTAATAACAATATGTTTAAATTAGTTGTTGATGACATTAAAGATATTCTTATGTTATGTAGCGCCGATACTGACACGGGACATGTGACACGATATGACACGACACTCCGACACGTTGATTCTAAAAAATAATAGATTTCGACACGTTAGGACGCGTTTTGATGTTAGATAATATTTTTAATTTATGTAGTGTATAAGTATATCATATTTAATATGAAATAATTTAACAAAAAAATGAATCTAAACTTATAATCTATGAAGCACCGACACTTCAAAAATCCTGACGTGTCGTGTCCGAGTTCCAACTATTAGATTCGTTAGATTAATAAAAATTCATTACGATTACCATTATGATTTTATTGAGTTTAAAATAAATATTTGGGATATCTTATGTTTCTTTGCAAAATTGATGAGTATTATAAGTCTAGCTTTATTGTTTTGTTGAATTATTGAATACTAAATATAATATACACTACATAAATTAAAAATATTATATAATATCAAGACGTGTCTTAACGTGTCTCGAAATTTAATATTTTTTAGAATTAATGTATTAGAGTGTCGTGTCGGATCGTATCCCGTGTTAGTGTCGATGCAACATAGATAGTCACACATGTTTAAAATTTTAATTTATATCTAACATTTTGAAATTAATAACAATATATTTAAATTAATTGTTGATGACATTAAAGATATTAGGATTTTTCAAGTTACGTAAAATAAATTTATTTTCTATACCCACACCGTTTTCAGGTTGGGATAAAAAATTTGTCATTAAAAACACCAATGTTGTCTCTACCCCCACTCTAAATCCTAACGTTTAATGAAAATATTAATATTTTCAGATATCTTGCTTACGTCTTATCATATGATATACATAATTTAAATTAAATATAGAAAATAATTTTACTATAATATTAAAATTAATGTATCATTTCATATAAATTAAAGAAATATATTAAAATATTTGGTCTAGTGATAAGGGACTTGAGTATTTTATATTAGGTTATGTATTCAATTCTCATTAATGTATATAAAAAAAGTATTTTAAAATAAATGCTAAATTAATGGAAATCTATTAATACAATTTAACTTGTTAATAATCAAATAAAAAATATTATTTAAATGAACGATGTGGATAAGTTTGGCTGAATTGAATGCAAACCTACTGACTTAATCGTAAATCTGGCCTCTTAATGAAGGTGAGACAGCTCAGGTACTCGTGAGTCGTGACTCGGAATTAAATGTCAAGCTTAAAGAAGAATATTATTAATTCGATTTATTAAAGAAAGTTGCTTTTATATCATATGTACAGATGATTTTAATTTTTATCTTAATTAATATTTTTTCATATCATAGAAAATAATTTTATCTCCTACATATGTATATATATATATATATAAGTACATAAGTCTTATATATTTTTTTCTATTTTGTTCTGTTCACATGATTCCATATCTTACATAATATATATATATATATATATATATATATATATATATATATATATATATATATATATGGGGATAAACATTAAACAGTTTTTTAGCCTAAAAGAATTAAGAGAAAAAATTTTAGGTTAATTAATAAATTATCTGTTTTTGTAATTTTATTTATTTTTATATCAAACATTTATCTGAATACCCTTCATTAATTCACCTAAAATTACATAAACACCCTTCATTAATCAAAACGACGTATTTTGGTATTGAAATATTAAAAATTTATAAATATACCCCTATATATATATATATATATATAAAAATTAAATATTCCTATAACATAATAAATACTAAACATTTTTTTAGATAAAAGAACGTCGTATTGATAAATTATCTATATTTAATGCAGATAAATTATCTGCATTTAATTACAAAAAGAAAAGTTATCTGCTTTTAATGCAGATAAATTATCTATATTTATTTCCAAAATGACATCATTTTAATATTGAAATCTTAAAAAATTACAAATATAAAGATTATTATAATTTGAAAATAAATTAAAATTATAAAAATATCATAATTTCACACGAAACGACGTCGTATTAAATTTATCGTAAATAACTTATTACTTATTTACAGTAATTCCGGAAAAAATCAACCCAACAACTAAATTAATATTAATTTGGCTACCCCAACGTTGTAAGTTGTAATGTTGTTAATTAATCAGATTCCTTCCAAATAATTTAACCTTAACTCCTGTCAATTCCAAAAGCCACTTGCATAAGAACTTTAAGCAGTGTTCAACGCTTCAAACACAAACCTTATTTTCTTCTTCCCTTTCTCTGTCTCAAACACATAGCCCCCACACAGCACACACAGTGCAATGTTTCTGTGCATACCCAGATGGAATGCATTATTATTCCTCATTTTATATGTTCTATTTGTTTTTCAAGCTCTTGGGATTACTCTCAAACAAACCCCAAAACCCTATGAATCCCTCACATACCTTTGGCCTCTCCCTTCAGAATTCACTTCAGGGAATGAGTCTCTTTCAGTTGACCCTTCACTCACACTCTCTGTGGCCGGTAATGGTGGTGCTTCTCCCATTGTCAGAGATGCTTTTGATAGATACAGAGGGATCATATTTAAGCACAGTGATCATCATGGGTTTGGTTCTATCAGAAAGTTAAGGGAAAGAATAGTATCTGCCTATGATATTTCTAGATTGAAGATCACTGTTTATTCAGATAACGAGGAGGTGGCTTAAAAAGTTTCTTAATTTGGTTGCTTTTTGTTATTTTGTTTCTGGGTTTTTGAAGGTTAGTTTTAGTTTTGAGAATTGAGTTGAGAGTGAGGAATTTTTTCTTTTCAGCTTCAACTTGGAGTGGATGAAAGCTATACTTTGCTGGTTTCCAAAGCCAAGGAGTATTCCATTGTTGAGGAAGTCACAATTGAGGTGCCTTACTGATTACAATTTGTGGATTTAATCAATGTTAGTGGTGTTTTTTGGATTTGGATTTTTTATGATACTTTGTTGTTTTTTATTGAGATATATAAAACCATTAATGTAGTCTCACCCAAAGCTTAAACTTTTGGGTTAAATTGGTTTTTTACATGGTATCAGAACCTCGTGTCTCAGGTTCGATCTTTGCCGCCCCCACTTTCTTTCAAATGGAATTTCTTTGTTCGCACATGTAGGTGGGTCTGTGCATTGTCCACCCTTCAAGCCCAGTGGGCTCTCGTGTGAGGGGGCGTGTTGAGATATATAAAATCATTAATGTAGTCTCACTCAACAGCTTAAGCTTTTTGGTTGAATCGGTTCTTTACATTTTTTTTTTTATGCTTTAATTTGTATTTTGGAATTAAAGTTGCTTACTAGAACTTCTCAAGTCTCAATCATCAATGGAATGCGTAGAGTACAATTGACGAGCACCTATAGAATCAGTTTTTATGAAAAGGTTGAATGATACTCCCTTTCATAGAAACTCTTAAAGTATATTCCATCACTCTCTCTTTCTAAGTGCAAAAAGCTGAATTTTCATTTCAATTTTCTCTCTCTCTCTCTCTCTCTCTCTTCTAGTTTTCAGTCAAGCACTTTCCTTATCTTTCTAAGATAACACATGTCTTATATATCACATATTAGCGTTAATAATTTACTCAAGCACTTGTGCCAAATAAGAAAAATTATTTATTCAAGCACTTACTGATTGGATTTTTTTTTTTAATTAAGAATGAGATAAAGCAAATAGCGTGAATTAAGTGAAATATGAGGATTACTCTTTAACTATTTTTTTAACTAAAAATATGATGTACTTTAATATTGTCATTCTAGACGGTTGTTAGTCATCTTATTTTGTGATTTTATTTACTGCAGGCAAATACTGTTTATGGTGCATTACGTGGATTAGAGGTGTGTATAGAATTTGCAACACATTCAGCTCAAACCTTTTTTTCTTCCTTTTCCTTTTTACTTTATTTTGGGGGCTTGAAGTCGAGGAGCTGTGATGGGCAAAGATGGTGAGGAAGTAAAGAACGATGAATAGAGAGCAGTTAGTTCTTGTTTAGAGCTTAAACTTGTGATGCTTGATGGCCTTGTTTCATATCTGATTACAGGAGTTGTAGATGCCAAGTATCTCTGGATAAATTGTGACATATGCTCTTTAAGATAGCTTCTAACATGTATCTGCATTCTCCATTTTTTATAGTTTTTGGATTTTCTCCATAGGATTGGTAAATCCATAATCTGCTCTGTCCTTGTATACGGGCTAAGATGTCAGCAATTTACTAGAATGCATTTCCTTCGTATACCTTTACATTGTTGATCTTGATACTATGGAAGTTTGAATCCTAACATGTATATAGTCAGTTACTGAAAGTCTTAATTTATCTATAATTTTTTTTACCTTGAAAAGTGACAACTGAACTGTTGTTTTCTTTGCATGATGCTCCAGACATTCAGCCAATTGTGTTCTTTCGATTATACAACCAAAACAGTACAAATATACAAGGCACCTTGGTCCATCCAAGATAAACCTAGATTTGCATACCGTGGGCTTATGTTGGGTGAGGCACAATGTTTTCAATGAGAAAAGTGTAGATTCTTTGAGTGATTTTATGCTATGATCAGAGGACATTGATACATATGATTTTTTGTTTATCTCTTTTTGCAGATACATCGAGGCACTATTTACCAATTAATGTAATTAAGCAGATTATTGAATCTATGTCCTTTGCTAAACTTGTAAGATAAATTCTATTTGTTTCTTTTGTTTTCCCTCCATGCTGTATGTGACAATTAGAAACTAAAGAAGTGTCACTTAACTAGCATATCATGTTGTTTTGTTTCATGTACTGCTGAATATAAAAAAATTATACTCAACAGAATGTTCTGCACTGGCACATCATAGATGAGCAGTCATTTCCTCTCGAGATACCTACATATCCAAATTTATGGAAAGGTTCATATACAAAGTGGGAACGTTACACAGTAGAGGATGCATATGAAATTGTCAAGTAAGACCTACCTTATCCACATTAGTTTTCGTTTTTTATAATTTTCCTTAGGAAAGGGATTTTACCAATAAGCACAAGAAGTTGAAATTTTTTTCCTGTTATTAAGTCTTTGATAAAATTATCTATGCCTCAAACTGTCCAGTTGTAAATAATTCTGCTACTACAACTATTCTATTGCTAACGTTTAACAAATTTTTCTATGACAAGCAATTTTGAACTGGAAATTGTTGACTGTAAAGGTATTAGAAACTGAAGACAGGGTTAAAGAAGGGTTATCAATGGGGGAATATGTTGTTATAATACCAAAATAGTATTTAAAATATCCTGAGATATTGATCCGCGGATGATCATTTCCTTTTATTAAATTGTTACTTCCCATTTACTATCTTTGAGTTGGCTTTCTTAATCTATCATTGATGAACATTGTGTTTTATTTTCATGTTTTGCGGTGTGTTGATATAAAAAGCTTTGCCAAAATGAGAGGTGAGGTATCTTCAAATTCCTTTTGAAGTATCTGCTACATAATATCTCATGTTTTGGACTTCAAGTTTTTCTTTTCCTTTTGTCTCTTTAATCTTCTTAATATCATGCAAAATAGGTTGATAAAAAATAAAAATGAATCTGCATTTTCTTATGAGGCTATTTCTTGTGGCTGTTAAAAAATCATGTCATCTATTTAATGAATATTTGCATTATGTATCACAGGCATAAATGTGATGGCAGAAGTGGATGTCCCTGGTCATGCAGAATCATGGTAAAGCACATGCTTGGTCATTTTTTCCTAAGTATAGCCTGATAGTATGATAATAATTGGTTTCATTATTGTGACACATGGAGACCCAGGAAATTTATTTTACTTTTTACAATTATTATAAATATTTCTTTTTGGAAAGACTTAGTTTTCCATAGATAAGTATGTGCTTTCCAGCTTGCAACCTGTAATTTCATTAAGTGCTCATTTTGAAGGAATTAGATGTTGAATGTAGGTATGTGCTAAACTTATCCCTCCAATTATTGCTACAGATTGACGCTGAATTCACACAATTTTTTTATGATATCAAGGAGTTGATTAATTTTTTTTTATTCATGTGTTGGACTTTAATTGATTGCTCCAGCAATTTAACATTTCTACTGTCAAGTAGTATTCTTCCTAAATATTTCACGGTTGTTCTTTTGTCTTTGTAGGGGTGCTGGATATCCTGATCTTTGGCCATCACCTTCCTGCAGGGAGCCACTAGATGTTTCGAAGAATTTTACTTTTGATGTCATTTCTGGTATTCTGACAGGTTAAGCTCCTATAAAACCATAAGCCCCACAGTTGTTCAGTTTTTTCCTGATTTGTGCCGTACATTTAGCAATTTCCTCCTCTAATGAATATCATTGATGACTTACTGAATTCGTGGTATATGTCTTGGGAAGATTCTATGGAAAAC
The DNA here is from genome assembly GCA_032173675.1 of Gastrolobium villosum. NCBI lineage: Eukaryota > Viridiplantae > Streptophyta > Magnoliopsida > Fabales > Fabaceae > Gastrolobium > Gastrolobium villosum. Next base: position 210,308 of record JAVKPL010008157.1, on the reverse strand, counting down.
AAGTTGAATATTGTCACTAATGTAACATGCTTAGAGTCCACTAGAGACACCATTTAATATTAAGTTGCAAAGCAATTACCTATTTTCTCTTTTAATTAAGTCTTTAATAATTGCTCTGTTCTATTTTAACATGGTGTTGTGATAATACCTTGTTTATTACCTAAATATGCAAATACATAGATACATTATTTTAAAGTACTGCTAGGCATCATTGTTTAATTTGACACTGAAGAAAGGCATTAAAATTGTTATTTCCTGAATTAATAATTTTGAGGGTTGAAATAAGGGATTTATGATATAAGTCATCATCAACATCACTTTTATCCCAGATTAATGAGGGTTGGCAGTCAATGAACCCAAATAAAAAGCAATGACTAAAAATTACTTTGCCTTGCTTTATGAAATATGGCAATGCAATGACAATAATATTTTACTTGTATGTCTTTATATTGTTTTATTGATACAATAGTAGTCATTTATAGTTAGTAACCTTTTTTTTTTTTAATAGATAGTGTGACTGTGGAGTAAATAACTGATGAAATAGTTTTTATTTTACAATATCATATCTATAGGCTTTTGCAAAACTTAGCTTTATTTACTGTGTAGTGTATTCTTCACCAGAAAAAATTGTATTGTGTATTTACTAAAGCTGCGAGGTACTAACAACTGGGGATGCAGAGCAGAGTAATGTGGTGAAAAAAGAGAAGAGAACCAGACAAGAGAGGGACTAAGGGAGAATTTGGAATGCGGGAGGGGGATAAGGGAACAGAGGAAGAACAGAAACAACTGAACAATAAAAGGAATTTGAAAAAATTACTGAAAGCTTATAGTGCATAACAGTTCTTAAATTGCCAAGCCCCCGGCTAGTCATGATAAATACCCAATTTGATAGCCAAGTAATCCTAATTTAATAGAGATACTGATTTATTAGAGAAGCTACTAGTAAAATAACTTACTTCTGATAAATTCACTAACCGTACAAATATGGTAGTTTTTGTAGATATAGTATTCCTTTCATGTAAGTCATTATTCCTTCTGCTCTTCGTTACTTTTAAAGTTGGAATGTGTTTGGGAGACAATGGGGCGAACCGGAGCAGTGGTAAAACTGTTTTTTCATGACTGAAAGGTAATGGGTTCGAATCCAGGAAACAGCCTCTTTGCAATTATGCAAGGGTAAAGCTGCGTACAAGGATTTCCTCCACCCCATGCTCGCTAGTCGGGTTTAACGGGGAGTGATTTTTTAATGTGTTTGGGAGACATTATGTACAAATATAAGTTCGAAGAGCTTAACAGATAACTGTAAGCTATTTATTCGCTGCTATTAAAACACCCATTTCATGTGATTAGGAAATTATTCTGGAGATGTGGATTGTGAGTTAATATCTAATGAGTGTGGAAGCATAGAAGTGGTTTGCTATGACCTGCTTAAATTGCTATATGCCTTGTAATGGGCTACATAAAATATATGACCTAGGAGCTCAACTGATGGGGCTTACTTGCTGGATAATAGATTAGAAATCCAGATGGTTTCTGACCATATTGAAATACCAAAAAAACTAAAGTAATTCAATTCAAATTTTTACTGTTTTGTTCATGATTATGATTGCATATTATTATTAATACTGTATCTCCTGGAAAGTAATAAATAACATTCTGAAAATACGCCTTTCCTTATGGTAGAAGAGTTCAATTATTGTCCTTTCTAATTATATTGTTGACATCAAAGTACAATAGCTACGATTGGAATTTTTATTGAAGATTCTCTTTAAATTACGACTTTAGTTTTCCTTTTTTGTCCCCTCTGTTTTGCCTAATATCCACTTATAGTTTTTAATCAAGTCTTGTGGAAGACAATATGAGGGAAATATGCTAGTTACGTGGCACTTTATTTATTTTCTTTTCTTGTTTGTTTTTGAATATCTAGAAATTATGTAGTTTTTAAATATTATATTTCATGATTTGTTTCTTTATTTGATTAGGATTTGGAGTCAAATTTTAGTATGATTAGGGATTAATGCTCTGTAGTTTATATCACATCAAATCAATATCTATTTCCAGATTATTCAGTCTCTATTATTTCTTTTCTTTTTTACTTTACCGAAATCCCTATACTTTCAATAGTTTGTTTCAGGACTAATAAAACATGCATCAATCCACTCATATGCATCTTTAGCTTCATCTGCCACTTAACCTTATCTTGCTGTATTTTACAATTTTATAAATTTTATTGGAATTGTTAAAACAAGCTCATCCTAACATTCCATATCTTCCCTGGGTACTATGTACACTGAAACATGTTTAGTTCGTCTACCATCTCAACTTAATCAACTGTGGTTCATGTTTGCGTGACATGTGCTCTTCTCTCTCTTTCATAAATTAACTATCTTTTTCTTTTTCTAAATCTTGCAGATATGAGAAAGATTTTCCCGTTTGAGCTATTTCACTTGGGTGGTGATGAAGTTAATACAGGTCAGTATGAGTGGTTTCCTTCTTGCAACTTGCCAAAGAAAAGAACCACTTGACCTAAAAGTTTAAGCTATTAAATGAGGCCTAAAAATGGTTTTTATCATTAGTATAACTTAAAGTTGACCTCCAAAATGATAAATGCAATATGAGAGTAATGGATATTTAATGCTGTTGGATGAATCTACCGCCAACTTTCTTCCTTGTTTGAAATCTAAACGCGAATGGTCCTGCATTGTTTTCTTCTTCAATTACAATTGATATTGTAGGTTGATGTTTCTGTGCGAATTTGTGATTGTTGTCAGTTGGCCTTTACTATGATAAAGTTATTGTATGAATAAAGTAATCTAGGTTTAGATATTATTGGCTTGTAGGAGCAGATAATTCTCTTTGAATGGATAGTTTTTTATTCTTAAAAGTTTGAAAAGAAGTTTCCCCAGGATTAATTAATATTCATGTACTCTTTCTTTCCAATATTTAGTAACCTTCATTGGGACTCACATTGCAATGGGGCCTCTAGCAGCCCACACTTATTTTCTCGAGTTATTTATCATTAAAGTTTAAAGGGGCAACATAAGGGTATTTTGTCTGTTTAGAAGTGATTTCGTAACAGTGACCACATGTGACTTCGTAACATATATAATATAACAATTATAACAAAAAGTGGACTTTGAATGATTATTGTAATTTTGAAACTATTTGTATTGATGCTAATTGATGATTAATTGTGTTTTATTTTAACAGATTGCTGGAACAGTACTTCTCATGTAAAGGAATGGTACTAATGTTAACCTGTTATACTCATTCATTGCATTTTATGATGACTTTTTGTTGCTAAAGCCATTAGCCATTTTATGTACAATTTTTGGAAACTCAAGTAAAACTTCTCATGTGTAAAGGACTTGCAAATGGTGTGCCTTGCAGAAATTATTTCATTTGAAAGCTCTTTTTTTCTTGACCATGCAATGCTTCTAACAGTCAACAATCTTAATCTAGACTGAATTACTGGCTCTGATTTTGTTGTTAATCTTGACTGTGTTACCAGCATGCCAAGGTGAAAAAGTAATTGGGGAGGGATTGCCGTCGCCATATTTGAGTGACTTGAGTTGTCGTCAATTGCAATCAGTTGAAATTTTGGGATTATTTGATTTAAGCATTCATAGGAAATTAGCTACTCAATTTTTTGATCTATTTTGTCTTTCTGACACTCCATTTTTGGTACTGAGCATTGAGATAGTGATCAATTTCCAGAAAAGTTAACCATCGTGAGTCTGTGTCATTAATGTTTAGACGTGACATTTATTCAGTATTTTGATCATAACCCAAATGCAGGCTTCAGAATCACAACTTTACTGCGAAAGATGCCTATCAATATTTTGTGCTGAAGGCCCAAGACATAGCCATTTCGAAAAATTGGAGTCCGGTGAACTGGTATGATCTATATATATATATGGCATTATAACATAAGAAACGTTTTTATACCCTTAATTTGTCCTTGATGGCTATTTCACCTTACTACACCCGAGTATACTCTTTCCATCCCATCTCTTTCTTCCTGTTGAAAACATTAATGAGTATTTCAAATGCCACTGATAGTTTGCATATGCATCAGACAGTATAATATCTGCACATATCAATAACTAAAAGGAATTCTTCATTTACTATATCATGTTCTTATAATGTAGAATTGTAGATGCATTTTTAGGTGTGACTTTTTTTGTAACTTCTCAGGGAAGAAACCTTCAATACATTTCCAACAAAGCTCCATCCTCAAACAGTAGTGCATAACTGGTGAGTTTCCATCTGTATAAGTAGTTTTATTGTGGTATGAAACTCAAATATTTGAGTTACAGAATAAAGTATTTCAAATAAATATTGTAGGTTGGGCCCTGGGGTTTGTCCAAAGGCTGTTGCAAAAGGTTTCAGGTGTATTTACAGTAACCAGGGCGTATGGTATCTTGACCATCTAGATGTACCTTGGGATGAGGTCTATACTGCTGAGCCACTTGAAGAAATAGATGAGGTTTCCGAACAAAAGCTTGTACTTGGAGGAGAAGTTTGCATGTGGGGTGAGACAGCTGATACATCCAATGTTCAGCAAACAATATGGCCTAGAGCTGCTGCTGCTGCAGGTAAGCATGTCTTGCTGATGCTAAGTTGTTCACCATTCTTGTATTATTGTCTTTGTTGTTTAACTGCTAGAGCATACTCCTTGCCTCTTTGATAGGCTATCCATGTCTTTCTACCAGCAAGTAGAGGTGCCAAAACGGGCTCAGCCGGCCTCGCCCGCCCACCAAACGGGGCGGGGCGGGCTGAGTTTTTCAAACCCGCTGCCCGCCAAACCCGCCCTGCCAAGCCTGCTAGCCCACCGGGGCTGAATTTTTTTATTTATTTTTTTAATTTTTAGTGTAAAATGTCACGGGTTTGGCGGGTGGCCCACTTTGCCACCTCTACCAGCAAGTGGTCATTCTAAGGGAAATGGATCAGGCAATTGAAATACCTTTACTTTGATTTGGATATAGACAAGCAACCTACCCACTTTTCTTTATTTGTGAGCTGGCACATGGGACTTGATCTGAGAACAGAATTATTCTTGCAAAATTGTGTCATCTGCTGATATCATAACCGATTTCGATGCAGAAAGTAGGTAGTAGAAAAATTACAGGGTCCCTCTTCTATAATATGTAAAATAGGTCTCTCTAGTCTCTTCTATATATAAAAAATGGTCACCTATATCTCTCTCACTAAGATAAAAGGTAAAATATAGAAGCCACATGAGGGACTCATAATGGTCTTAATCTGTTTTTCTTGCTTGATTAATGAAAAATTAACCATTCCTTGTTTCTCACAGAACGCTTGTGGAGTCAGAGAGATTCTACTTCTACACAAAATATTACATTAACCGCGTTGCCCCGGTTGCAACACTTCAGATGTCTGTTGAATAAACGTGGGGTTCCAGCTGCTCCTGTCACAAATTATTATGCTAGAAGGGCTCCTGTTGGTCCAGGTTCATGCTATGACCAATAATCCTTATCATGCTTCATCTGTCCATGTATAGCTTGTTGTGAAAGTAACTGATGTTTATCTACAATGTCTGGTTTGTGAGCTAGAATTATTATTTGATGCTCAACCTCTTCACAGCTATTCTATGATCGTTGTATGTCAAAGCTATCTAGTGAACTGGCAGCAGCTATATTGTAATGTAATTTATTGTTGAGTTAAATAAATCATATCTAAAAGCAAATCATATAGACTTGTGAATGCTCTAGCTTGTTCAATACAGAAAGCTTCTTGATTTTTCAGCGGTTGTTGAAATGAGAGTCTTAAGTGAGTATAGCACATTACCTGGTACAATCTATACAAGCCTCTCATCAATAACACATTCCTAGTGGCTTAATAGGGAGTGAGAATTCATACTCTATAGATTGCACATTGTAAATATGAAAGATAAAACTCTACTCTCCAAAGTCCAAATATTTGGGTCTGATTGATAGTGTTTTAATTTTTTTGTTCTTAAAACAATTTTGTAGAATAGTTTATAAAAACTGTTTTTAAGAATAAAAGTAGGAAAAAATCCATTTGATAAATTTGTTTTGAAGAGAGTTTTAAAATTTAAAGAACAAAAATATTTGCTTGGTAAATTTGTTCTCAGAACATGTTTTCAAAACAAAAAAAATGAAAAAACTCGTTTGATTGGTAATTTTTTTCCCCAGTCCACAAATTGTGAAAAGGCTCTCTTAATAACAACACCTAGGATGATCCACCGACCCAGACCCATTCTCAAGATAGGGTTTTCAACTTCGCCGCTAGTCTCACCACCCTGCCGGAAAAGGTTCTTCGGCGGGTACAATTAGAGCTCTACAACTGGTGCAGATCTGGCTTGAGTGTGATGGAGATGAGCCACAAGGGCAATGAATTCCTCTCCATAATCCAGAAAGCGGAGGCAGATGTACGCACCTTTTTGGAAATCCCGTGGAATATTCCTTCTTGTTTCTCCAAGATAACGCCACCACCCAGTTCACCGCCGTGACCTCTGCAAAACCGGCGAAACGGCCTATAACCTTGTTATCGGTTCATGGAGTGACAAGGCCTGCAAGGGAGCTCAGAAGAGGTTTGCAAAAAATTTCGAAGATGCAATTGTGGCTCCTAGTCGAAAGTATGATACAAAGGTGACTTATAATTACACAAATGCCATTAATGAGAACAGCCTATTCTCCGTGTTTTCAATGTTTTGGGAACAAAAAATTAGAAATGAGAACAAAAACAACTGATAGTTGTTCTCCAAAATCTGTTCTAAAAACAAGGAAAAAGAAATTGTTTTCAAAATCAGTTTTACAAAACTAAGTTCATCAAACAAGTTTTTTTGATTTTTTGTTTTTAAAAACAGAAAACTGTTTTACAAAACACTAATCAAACAAGCCCTTTATGTCTCTACGGTCACATCAAAACTGATTGAAGAAGGTGGATTTTGACATACAGTATAGATAATGAATAAATATAGTTAACAGATTAATCAAATTATTATTAACCAATCATTTTTGTTAGGGAAAAGTGTTCATCCTTTTAAATGACACAACTTATATCCTTTCACTCTCACAAAGAGGTGGGATCCACACCTTTATTTTTTTTATCAACTCTCTTCTCCTTTATCTATTTTTCTCTCTCTCATGAAATGACATAACTTTACATCCTTTAAAATGACACACATTTTACCCTTTTTGTTAATTATAAACTAATTAACTTAACTATTTATTTTTGTTACTTTTACTTAAATCTTATTTTTGTATTTTCCATTTCAGCCAATTCAAGTAATAATTAATTACTTATTTCAAACAAGTTAAAGTAGATGCGTATATTTAAATAATTAGGAGTGAGCTTCTAGGAAAAGATTTTGGTGGTTAATAGGAAGTTATAAGTTCAAATTTGAACACTTTACGATGAGGTTTATATATATATAAAAGAGGGAATAAGTGTTTACCCAAAAAAGAAGAAGAAGAGGGAATAAAATATTATGAATACCTTTTTTCATACCAAAGTTATGTACTTAATAGTGATTGAGATTGTAATATAACAATGTTAAAGAAAATAAAATAAAATAGGAATAAAGAAAATAAAATAGGCATAAAAAAAGATAGATATAATATCTTATTCCATAAAAGAGCATGGGTTTACCTGCGTGCTTTTTCTAAGAAAAATCTTATCCTATTTCTAAAATTATAAAATCAGAACGAATAATAAAATTCACACACTAAATAATAAAGAGATATATTTTTCTTATGTTGTAGGAAAAATATTACCTCATGTTATAGAAATAAAAATATAAGTGAGACCCATAAATAAGAGAAGAGAGAAAAAGAGTGGTGAGACTCAATCTCTTTTTATGTGTATAAGAAAATTATTTTTCTCATGTAAAATGAAATAATCAAAACCTAATAATAAAAGTCCACAACTTCTATGAACTTGTTACGGACTGGATTTGCAACTTTAGTAGTATTTATCATTTTCTATAAAAAAAAAAAAAATTCATCCATAACTTTTTTACTTTCGATTTTAGGCTAAAGCACCATTTTAAAGTTTTTGGACAAAAGAATTACTCGATTAAAGTTGATTGAATAAGTTTTTCCAAAGTAATGCAGTACTCTCCAATTTAAAGACCATAACTTTTAAATCACATGATTCTTTATTTGATTTCAATAACTTTTCGAGGTCAAACACCTCATATTTTATCTGACAAACATAGTTTGAATTTATAACAATATATATTCATAAAATCTTCAAACTATGTTTATGCGAGATAAAATATGTCAAATGAGATGTCATTACGTAGATCTCAAGAAGTTATGTGAAATCAAAAAAAAAATCATGTGATTTGGATACCCGAGTCATAAGTTATGGTCTTTTTACGGTAATTGGACTGCCGACGTGGCGCTGACGTGGCACGAGTCCCGTCAGTATTAGTGACGGGACTAGTCCCGTCAGCATAGTTGACATGTTTGACTGCATTACTTTGGAAAAACTTATCCAATCAGCTTTAATCGGGTAATTCTTTTGTCCAAAAATTTTAAAATGGTGCTTTTCCCCTCGATTTTAAGACCAACAAATCAGAGTGACTATATATAAATAAAGGGGAATGATCCGTTTATAATTTTTTTTATAAATTTTTGCAAATTACATTATGTACTCTCAGGAGAACATAGTGTAACTTAGTGTTCTCCCGGGAATACATAGTATAGTTTGTAAACAAAAATTTGTAAATATAACTCTCCCCATAAATAAAGAGTGAAGTACATGAGAAACATGTAATAGCCAAGCAAAACCCCAGGTTAATCCAGGTATTAGTACTTAAGATCACGAAACACAATAAATGATGGGTTTTATAATTCTCATTCAACATGAGAATTACAACTTTCCTACACACCCTTCAATTTCCGTGCTGACATGGGTCCTACATATAATTTTTTCTAACACATGGGTCTTACATATAATTTTTGCTAACACATGGGCCCCACATGCTTTTTATCTCTATAACATGAGATTTCAATTCTCCTTCAACATGAGAATTATAAAACCCATAAATGATTGACAAAATTCTTTTAAGGGGATTTCTTTCCATAGTTATATTCTATGTTGCACCAACATGAGATATGACTTGACACGATATTTCGATTCGTTAATTCTAAAAAATGCTATATTTGAACATGTTAGAACACGTTTTGAAAAGAAATAATATTTTTAATTTATGTAGTGTATATTATATTTAATATTCAATAATTTAACAAAAAATGAAGTTAAACTTATAATATCCATCAATTTTACAAAGAAACATAAGATATCCCAAATATTTATATTAAACTCAATAAAATAGTAATCGTAATCCAAAGAATCTAATAGTTGGAACTAAAAATACAATGTAACGGAACCTTCGAACTCTTTTTTAAGTCTCTGCAACGCATGTTAAAGTGTCGGACATGACACGTCAGACGTTTTGAAGTGTCGGTATATCATAAAATATACTTCCTTTTTGATTGATGCAGATTTCAAGAATTATGATGAAAGATCTTATATTGTTGCAACATATTAATTGAGCACCATCCACCACTCGTGAACTGAAGAGGAGGTGCAGTAAATCTAAGTGGACCAATATTAAAGGAGTGTTCCACTAAATTGCCTAGGCTTGAAGGCAATGAGCAAATAAGTGCACTTCTGACTCATAAGCTGCATCACAGAAAGCACGTGTTTTCCAGATTAATACCTCTCATATATACCATCAACTTTTTGTTGTACTCTATGAGATTTAAATTTTAAATTCAAAACTCATATAAATCTAATAAAGTCATTCATTATTAGCTTATATCAAATAGCTTTAGTTTTTTAAGAGAATTTAGTTCAATCCTTATTAGTCCCACTTCAAGTTCAAGAGAAGTATTAAAAATGTAATAAAAGTCATTTATGCTCTTAACAGTTTAAGTTTTATGAAGAAATAAAATCATGGTCACTAACTATAGATAAAGTAGATTGACCATGATATGATTGAGTGTTTGTATTCACACCTTGCATGCATGATCATATTATTAAAAGAGTTCCCCTCTGCTTACTCAAAAAGAATTGGTTTACTTTAATAATGATTTTCCAAAACGTCAATTTCTTAAATGTCAATTATTTTTCCTTGTACATAATTACGTGATAGCCTAAAAAAACTTAGAAGTTGATTTTATTTTATTTTTTCGGATTACATCCGGGTATCGCCACGGCCGATAGCCATGAAACTAATCCCTCGCCCCGGGTCAGCGCACAAAGCGGTAAAGAGCTGGCCATACGGAATACTTTTCATTCACAAGAGTTAAGATTCAAACCCACGAGATGCTGAACCATCAAAGTCACCCACGTGGTTAATTTCTTGCTTTGTAGATGTGGGCTTTGATTGATTTCTTGTTTGCATGCACTTGCTGACTGTGGTCATCATTTGTGGGCCTTTCAATCTCCTTGACATAAAAACATAGAAAAATTAGAGGGTAAGTAAGAGTTGTTTTGGGATAACACAATAGTGGCTGAGAATTCAGATACTCTTGACAATTGGTACAAACGTTGTATTATTGGACGAAGTAATCCCTTTTTGGGTTCAGTCTCTATCATTTTCCATGTTCACTGTTTGTCTTATTTGAATGTTTGGTAAATGGAAGACTTCTGAATCTATATATATGTATATAACATAATGGATTGGGTCCCTAATATTAAATGATTCCCAAAACTCTTCCCTTTTTCGATGAAAGTTCAATGTAAGTGTGTGCAATCTGCATGAATGCATTTGTGTCAAACTCTATGACGTTTTCCAATTGATGCATTACCTAACACGATCTCTCCTTGTGAACTCAGAGTTGAAGTTAGTGGACTTTTTCATAATGTCTTGCCTTGCCAGTACCCCAGTACACATGATGAAAGTTTGAGAGCCTTTTTTTTTAATTAAGGTGAAAGTTAGAGAGAAGAATGCTCACATATGATGAGAGTTTGAATTATAATTAGTTAAAACGACACAATACAAACACATGAAATAATAAACTCATCAAACTTGTCATTTTTTCTTTCTTTCTTGGATTCCACAATCCTAATTATCTCTTTGGAACGAATCATGGTCTCATGCATCCTCACGAAAGAGACACATTAAAGGTATATCATCAGAAATGCAGAAGCGCATCGTACCGATGCGATGAAGAATAAAGACACCGCTTTGATTACCTGGAGTGAAGTAGCGAGCGTGACAATTTCTCACGTTCATTTCTCCTTCTCAAGCCTCACGATCTGCAGCAACGCATCGCGGACGGTCACAATACCGCTCTACGGTTAATCTTCCAGTTTAAGATGATCAGGGGGGTCGTTGTGGGCAACCGATGATGAAAGTCTGCCTCTTTGGTGTGTTTCTGATGTCTGTAACCCTATAGGAGGCACTAGAGAGAAAAAAGAGTTTATATACTCTGGCCAATCCAAAACTAACCCTAAGCTTCCTGGGTTAAAATTAGATTTGGGTTCACTCTCACTGAGGCTGTTGGGCTCAAGTTAAAAGAGCATACTAAACCGAACACACATAAGCATGAAGTTAATTCATGTGACAATCCAAAAGTCCTCTACATGATTCAAATTCTTGCTTGATCTTTTGGCAATTTGTCTATCCCTAATGCTCATATTATCACTTGAGTCAAACCCTCACAATTTACGTTTTCTCTTTAAGGACTTGACAGATTTTTTTGTTCTCTCCCAAATACAATACAATCACCCGGACTTTAAATATTTATCATAAAATTTATTTTAACTTACTCACCAAGAACTAAAAAAATCATTTTACCTTTTCAACACAGAACATTGCAGCTGATAAGGGATATCATCTCCAAGGAGTTGCCAAGTGCTAAGTGTTCTCTCTTAAAAGTTTAAACATGGTTCTGGACATTCTGTTTGACGTGAGCATCATAACAAACGGATTCCTAAAAAATGGGCCATTGCCTCAAATAGATGCTTCCCTAATCACTTATGTGTAAAGCAAGCAAGCCCAAAAGCGTGCTTGCAATGGCCTTAAATGTGTCCATAGCTAAGAGGGACTAAATGTTGCCTTCTAATAGCAAATCATTCTTTTCTAGGTTTCCATTTATATGTTTGCTTTACATATAAATTTTATGGGGAACTCTGCATAAGTTAACCTTCTTATTTCCTTATATTAATTCTTTGTTGGCTTGCATCGAATCTCTTTGAAATCCTAGACATGAAGGATTTTGTATCAATGGTAGCTTATGATATACATTTTGATCGTATAAATAGTATTAAGTGATTGTTACTTAATACTATTTATCCTTGATGTTTAAAATCATTACTTTAGATATCACTGAGGTTGTTGGATTGAATTGATTTTGAGCTTGTGATCAAGTGACTAGGAATTTAAATCTCACCAACCTCATTTTATGATAAAACTAAAATGTAAGTTAATGCATCTACGTTCTGCATCAAGACAAACTAACAATGTTTTGGAGACTTTTGTCAGAAACTTATTTATGCACTTTATTTCTTTAACACTAGTTCGTCTATAAACTGAGTAATGATGATATTTACACGAACTTTATTCTTATAAAAATTTCACAAAATTTTAAAGTAAACTCATATAAATCATTATATTTACCAAAAAAAAAATCATATGAAGTATTGAAAAATAAATTAATAATGAAACCAAGGTCATAGTGAATCTTTTTGAAAATGAAAGTTTCATAAGTTTGTATTATTCACTTATATTAGAGTCATCTGTCATCTATTTTTTTAGTGTTAAACTCTTAATCTATTTTCCTATAGAGTATAACAGATATCATCCTTAACTTTTTATTTTGGAATTAATTATGCTTATTTTTTTATAGTTTTAATTTTTTTTCTCTCTTTTAATTAATATTTTACTAATTTATTTAAATTCATAAGTATCTGTATCACACCGAAACTTCTCAATTTCATTAAAAAGTTTATTTTCACTCATTTTAAAAAAGCAGCATAAATAATTACCAAAAAAAAAGAAGCAGCATAAATACTACACGGAGCATGTGTGAAAACATTAAAAAAGAAAAAGAGAAAAGAGAAAGTTCATAAGTGATATATAAATTTTGCTTTGAATGTCAAATACTTATGTTTTTATGAAAGGTTAGGGTTAGGATATCAACGCATATTTAATTGCCCTTATTCCATATATAGTTTTTGTTTAATGTTTTGGTTTGCAGCAATCATCATCTTTACCGTTTCCTATCCCTTTTATGAATAGTCAAATAAAAAAAAAAGGAAAAATTATCATCATGCTATATAAGTTAAACTTTTTTTCCAACATATTCTTTTGATAATTATATTATTTTTTTATTTTTTCAGGTGATAGAACTCATAACTTATTTCCTTTTATTATGATATTAATAAAATTCATAAAAAAAAACCCTAATACTAAATAATAATAATAATAAAAAAAGCATAAATAAGGACTCTCCCACTCAAATACAAATACTATTACTCTCCTTCTTCTTACCAAAGAACCACTTCTCTTCCATTCTTTAACAATTCAATACTTTTCTTTCTTCTTTGCCCATTTCAAAATTCCAATTCCCTTCTCTTCTTCTCTTCACCCTCTCAAATCCCTTTAACCCTCTCTATCTATCTCTTCACATAACTCAAAAAAATCTCATCTTTCTTTCTCTCCATTGATCCCTTTCAGTTTTCACTTCAAGATTCAGACGCGCTTTTCCATTACCCAATTCTCTCTCTTTTATTTGTGGGTCGTTTTCTTTTCTCAAATGCTTGATCTTACATTACTTGGATTTCTCAAATTCTCCTTATTGCCCAGAATTTCTGCATAGTGCAGAAAACCTAAGGGCTAGGGCTCTTCCAATCTTTCTGGGTTTTGTTGAGAATTTTCCTCAAAAGAAACGATTTTGCTGCAACTGGGCATGGTGGGTAACGATGATGCTCGTGCGAAAATGTTCTGGCGGTCGGCTTCTTGGTCCTCTTCACGCTCCGCCGCCGCCGCAAACAATAACAGCAACACTTCCGGCGAGGCGGAGAAAGATTTTGCGGCGGATCGTGACAGCATCAACGGCCAGAACCGGAGGTTCCCTCCGCCCCCATTGACCCCTCGATCGCAGCAAAATTGCAAGGCGAGGTCGTGCTTGCCGCCGCTGCAGCCGCTGTCAATTGCTCGCCGGAGCTTGGATGAGTGGCCGAAGGCTAGCTCCGACGACATAGGGGAGTGGCCACAGCCGCCTACGACCCCTGGTGGTGGTGGGAGAGGTAATAATAATGGTGAAAGGTTGAAACTTGATTTGTCTTCTATCCAGCAGAACCATGATAATAAGAATAATAATGGTGGGCTTGTGAAGAGGGATAAGATTGCTTTTTTTGATAAGGAATGCTCAAAAGTTGCTGATCATGTGTATCTTGGTGGTGATGCTGTTGCTAAGGATAAGGATATTTTGAAACAGAATGGGATAACCCATGTTTTGAATTGTGTGGGTTTTGTGTGTCCTGAGTACTTCAAGAATGATTTTGTGTATAGGACTTTGTGGTTGCAGGATAGTCCATCTGAGGATATTACTAGTATTCTGTATGATGTGTTTGACTACTTTGAGGATGTTAGGGAACAAAGTGGGAGAGTTTTTGTGCATTGTTGCCAAGGGGTGTCTAGGTCAACTTCTCTGGTGATTGCTTACCTCATGTGGAGGGAAGGGCAGAGTTTTGATGATGCTTTTCAGTTTGTGAAGGCGGCGAGAGGTATTGCTGATCCGAATATGGGTTTTGCTTGCCAATTGTTACAGTGCCAGAAAAGGGTCCATGCATTCCCTCTTAGCCCTAGCTCTTTGTTGAGAATGTATAGAATTGCGCCACACTCGCCGTATGATCCTTTGCATCTTGTCCCCAAAATGTTGACGGATCCTTCTCCATCTGCTATGGACTCCAGAGGTGCATTTATAGTACACATTCCTTCTGCAATATATGTTTGGATTGGTAAGAATTGTGTGGCCATCATGGAAAGGGATGCAAGAGGTGCTGTGGGTCAGATTGTACGCTATGAGAGAGTGCAAGGACATGTTATAATGATCAAGGAAGGTGAGGAACCAGCTTACTTTTGGGATGCTTTTTCAAAATTCTTGCCTTTGATGGATAAATCTGGTGATAGAGTAGAAAATAGCAAATCAAGTGTTAAGATTTGGCCTGGTGAGAGAAAAGTGGACTCATACGATGTTGATTTTGAAGTTTTTAAAAGAGCAATCACGGGAGGTGTTGTGCCTCCATTTGCAGCATCAGAGGATGAACATGAAACCCATCTCCCCGCAAGAGAGAGTAGTTGGAGTTTTTTAAGGCGTAAAGTTTCCTCTGCTACTCTGAAGGAGTTTGTCTCAGCCCCTAAGTTATCCTTTCCAAGGGTTTATTCAGATTCCATGTTGTGTATTCGTACATCAGAAAATTCATCTCCATGCTCATCACTTTTGTCATCATCATCTTCACCCATTTATGTCTCTCCAGATTCCATTTCTTCCGATTCTAGCACTCATTCAAAGTTGTCAGAATTGTCCCCAGATTCATCCTTTGCAGTTTTGACTTCTATTCCGGTATCTTCATCATTGTCTAACTTTTCTAATTTGTCTCTCTCGTCAAATTCTACTTCTCAACTAGTATCTAACAGTAGAAATATCCATGGTGTCCAGTTATCACATCCTCGGTCTCAGGCAACCTCTTTACCATTGACAAAACCATCAACTTCCCTTGCTGAACGCAGAGGTAGTTTGTCAAAGTCCTTGAAGTTGCCAGTAATAAATGATAAGACACAAGTTATGGATAAACCATCGAATTTTCATGCTAGTCAAGATTATGGTGTTCCTGTTAACGGCAATGTTAGCAATTTGCAACAATCAGATAATGAAGATTATTTTTGTGAGTCCAATGACCATGTCAAGGATAGAGGCATGAATTCAAGTCAACAGTGTGAGCTAGCATCATCTCCAGGCATTTTTGATTGTGTGGATTACAAGGAGAGGAACTGTGTTGAGCCGTTGATAGATTGTTCCTCAAGAGAAGGCTTGAAGTCTACATCATCAAAAGGAATTAATGAGAGTGGCGTATTGCAATATAATATGACGCAATCTTTAGTATATCACTGGCCCAGTTTAGAAAAGATTGAAACATTTGGCACAAGTCATCTGGATTCTAAAGCTGCTTTTGTCATTTTCTCTCCAAGTATGCATGCACATGCAAGAAACATTTTATATTTTTGGGTAGGGAGGTCTTTCAATTGTGAAGCTTCACAGGTTCGGTTAGATAGTGATAGAAAGTTAGATTTCATTGGAGCAGTTGACTGGAATCGAATTGGTTGTGATCTCCTTGCTCGCTTTACTTTGCCAGAGAATACAGTTATCAAGGTATGACCTTATGCTTATAACTCCATGTTATAATCCAGACGCCGCACTCATGACATGCCTTTAAAGTATAATTTCAATGGACTTTTATGTTGTTGCCATGTATTTTGCTGACAGTATGTTGAATTCAAATTGTAGAAACGTGGAATTGATTTCATGCTTTTTTTTTTCTTGTATTTTTTTTTTTTTCTAAATTAAAACATAGTCACATTGAATGCAATATTTTTTTTGGAATTTTAGGTTTTGTTTGCTTTTCAGTCTCTCTACTATCATTCTCTCTCTCTCTCTATCTATCTCTCTTTGGTGAGCAACATCATTAATATAACGAAAAGAAAAAGTACATCATCTATATTTTAAATGTTACGTTAGCAACTTAATGGAGAGTGGATGGAAGCAGCATTGTAAATTGCCAGAAATAGTGCTGCAATTGTGCCTTTGTGGGGTGGAGCGGACTGTGGTAGCTTCTGGACACCAGTCACATTGCATTTGTTGCAGCCGAGATAGCGCCAATTCATTGTGGTGAAGGTCACGTGAAGTAGTGGCACAGTTCTTTTCCTTTTTTTTCTTTTAACTAAAATTCCAGTTTTGCCCCTACTAAACCCTCATCATATTCATTATTTAGAGGCAAAATTGTTATTCTACCCCAAATTTGTTTACATGAAGCATTTTAGGTTTAGATCCTTCCTAAGCTGTCAAAATCAAGATCCTAATTAGTACTCAGTACCAGAAGGAGGGGGTGAAGACACGTAAATCATGTAATCTTAACATGGATCGTAAGATCCAGGCTAAAATAAAAAATTATGTTCAAACCATAGTTTTAAATAGCGAGTAACGGCTGACCCCAGAAGCAGTATAGCGGGTAGCGGTAAAGCCGCTATTGTGAAGTCCATATAAATACTTATAATAAATTATACCACATATATAAATGCTATAAGATAAGAAATCTCCCAAAGTAGGAGGAAATTAAGAATGGAAAGTATAATACTACACATTCAAAACAAGGATTCAAGTCACACCTTCAAGTCACAAATCAGAACAGATGTGCGCCGTAAAAACAGAACCCAATTGCAAACCAGAAAACACAACTGAAAAGTGAAAACCAGAATAAGCAAGCAAACACGGGCTGTTTTCGACTTCAATCTTCAGGAAAAGCTTGGGCAGCTGCTGGAAAAGCTTGTGCGTCGTACATTTTAGGGAGATTTAGATTTGAGAGAAGTGAAGAACAACTGAAAACGGAGAGGGAAAAAGTTTGTCGTTCGTGTAAATGAAGAGGTGGAAAAAAGACAACGCTCCCTCCTTTTCTTCCGTGGAAATAAAAGCGCAAGTAAATATCTATTTTACCCTTCACTTATCCTGGCTTTTTCCCACTATACCCTTAAATGATACTCAGATTTACAAAACGCTGCCACCCATGCTTTCGGCGTTTTGTTTTCTCCCTAAATGTTTGTAACTCCTCTTCCTTCCCTGTAGCGGAGCGATAGCGCCGCAAGAGTTGCCATCCATATCGGAAACCGTCGCGTTGTGGTTAGGTGCCGCAACGCGCAACTGAAGTGAGATAGCGCATTAAAGAGGCGCTATTTTAATCATAGGTTCAAACATGTGTGTGCGTGTGTGGGAATATAATCACAACGTTTAATTAACTTAAATTGAAAATGCATAGCAAGACATTTTCACACTAGCACCGGCCCCACTCCATGACATTTTCACAGCAGCAAAACAAAGGAACTGTAAAGAGCAGAGAAGTCGAACTACCCACCCACACAAACCGGCAAGTAGAAGATAGGTAGATCGAAGCAGATTGAGGGACGAGGTCGAACCACCACCCATCCTCTCTCTCTCTCTCTTAACTGTCAGGTATACATTGCAGCCACAACCCTAAAAAAAAAGCTCTAAAATCGCAGATCAAAGCTCAAAAGTGTGAATAGGTATGAGTGAAGGGATTGAACAGAATGGCAGAAAGGTATTTAAGGCTCAGGGTCTTAATATTTGGGGTGGGCTTAAGGTTTTTGTTTAGAAATGAATGTCTTGGCCAGCACAGTGGGAGCATTCAATCCCACCAATCTCATGATCAATCAAGGCAATCCTACACAATCTCATCAGATCATGTCTTAAGGGTGCTAAGTAGGATCATAGTAGCAAGCAAAGCTTGTGGAATTGGTCTGATCCAATGCTAACCTGCAATGTTGACACCATGGATCCTTTACCCAGCGCAGTCATCCTTCGGCCCACGCCTGTTTAAGAAAGTTTCTGTTCTGCTCACACCTTTTACAGCCATGGCCACTCTCTTTCCAGCCTCTTCGTGGTCCAGCTCCTGTTACTCTGTTTCTGGTCAAGCATGCAACTTTGCAGCTTTTCCACCTCTGTTTTTCATGTTGATCACATATTGCAAGGTTAGTGATTTGGTTGTATAAACAGAACAGGAATTCTCTCTTCCCTCTTTCGATGGGATTGATAAATAAGTTACTGTAACAAGTGGTTAAATCTCTAGTTAACTTGTTGTAAGGTTAGATTGAGGTTTACTTAAGTTTCAATTGCCTTTTAACATTATAGGTTGGCCTACTTTTGGAATGTGGTTATCCAGAAACCACACGGATGATTTTTGTTTTTTCCTTTTTAAAGAAAAACCTGATACAATAAAAAGTGAATTGATACTTTAATGGTTTGAAAGGTGATATTTCATCACTTTAGTTTGCAAACAGTCTTTTTATTTGTGGTAAGATGTGGCATGTGTGAGAAAAAAGAGCCCTTCAGCAATCGTTGTAGGATCTGCAGATACTATAAATCCTATTCCATTGTTCAGTAATCTCGATTTCCTGTGAAATGTATCTCCATTTGCCTGTTTCTCTTGATTTTACATGTTTTTCCCTTTAAATCAAGCCTCCTCTTGTATATGTCAATTGCATTGTATTGCTAAAGCATCCATCAACTTGCCATGCTAAAAGTATTGGATTTGAGCCATTACTTTTTTTGTTGCATATAGGCTTCTTCGGTAATGTTGTGATCCGTGGTGTGTGTGCAAAGCTTTTCTTTCTCTCTCACTTTTTAATAAATGTGCAGGGCCCAAAGTTGAGTCACAACATAGAGTATTCCCTTCTCAGACAATCAAATCCCTTATTTTTTTGTTGCCTATAATGCCAAATTTACAGTAAAGAAATCCCTCCAACTTTGCCTTGTGTTAGCATTTGTTGATTTATGTTATATCTTTCGTTCATTTTTCTGTTGTCACACAAGATTGAATTGAGCAACATGAACTGTGGATTATCCCAATAGTTTCAATGTTCTTGTTGATCATTGAATCTCTTCTCTGAATAGATTGTTAAAGAGAATGAAGAACCGCAGGAGTTCCTTGCTTTGCTGAGTTCATTGTAGAACAAAAGATACTGAATGGAGAATCCTGAGTTCAAGTAACCTTTCTGGCGTCTACAGCTGTCTCTGTGTATTCCAATTTTTCAGGCACTAATTTGATCTTCCCCTGGGAAAAGAAATCCGGCGAGGTAATGAATGGCATCCTTAGTAGTTATATTACTTGTTCAGAGCATTTAATTTATTTATACTGATTAATTTTTGACTAATTTATAATGGTAATTATTGATTTTTGACTAATTTATTTATACTGAAGAGTGTTGCATTCATTGTGTGTGGTGGTGTCTCTTGACAAAGAAGAACTAGCCATTCAGAAGTTTTTATTCTGATCCTTAGATCAGTAATTAAGTTTGAGTAAATACATTAAATCTCTATTGGAAAGAAAAACATCCTAAGATCATACCTATAGCATCAATAAAAAAAAAATTCATTTTTTATTATTCCTTTTTTTGGTAACGTAAAAAAAAATGAATGTAATTGTGGATTATTGCACAATCCATTTTATGTTATGAATTTAGTAATTTTTTCATCTGCAAAAAAAAGGCTCCATTTCTTAATTTAATTAGAATTAGGAAGTACCCTTTCTAATTAGCAGAAAACTATACTCTGTTGTTTCTTCAGTAATCAAAATGTTACTTCTTATTGAAAAATGTACATGAATCCAATTAATTGTAAAATGCCCTTCTCCTCATGTTTTATGCTCATGGCACTTAAAACTGAGTTAGTTTATATGTTGTTGCTTGCAGGAGACAAGTCAATTGTAGCTGGGCTGATTGTACAGTGCTTTAACACCCTCAACCTAGACATTCATGTTCAACATACTGAAATTTCTTGCATATTCTCATGTTATTTAAAAAAAAAAGAAAAAAAAAAAAAACTATCCCTCTTTAGCTCTCTCTCTAGACATGCGGAAAGTTTATTCCTTTAGATCTCTGAACAAACGAATCCGTGATTGAGAATTTCTAAATTGAAAGAAAAGCTGGATGATATACTTTTGGAGTTTAATGACTGTTTTAGTCGCTTATTCCTCAAACAGCCAATGGAACTAGAATCTTTTGGTTTAATTTTAATGCTTATAGTTTTTTTAGCTCATGTTATGACCACCCCTATAGTGAAAAGCAAATGAAAATTATCGTTTTGTAAAATATTCATATTTACAATTTCGTGTTTGTATTCCTTGTAAAATTGGGGAGAATGCGGAACCATTGTTTTCAGAATGAATCAAATGGAATGTTTTAAAAACAATATACAAACAACAGTTTAGTTTACAAAATGTGATACCGGTCAGTTTAGAAATAGTATAAGCACTTCATTTAATAATAGACATGCTTAAAGTTGGGCATCTCATATTAAGTATCCATCAATAAACACAAAATACGCTTCTTGATACCAAGAGTTAAATGGAATATTACAAAACGAGCAAGGGTGGCATTTGACTTGAATATTCAGTTGCGTTAGATTCAAACTACCTATGGTTTTTATTTCAACCAAGAATTTAGATAGTAAATATATATTTTTGGTCTTGTGAACTCATCATTAATAAAAAAGAACATTTCAAAAATATAGAAAGTGTGGAAATGAACTTGATTAAGGAAAATGAAATATTTATGAACTCACGAGTTTGTTTCAAGACTTTTAAGTAGCAAATTCTGTTTGGAGATTGCTTAATTTTTTGTCTGAATTTCATTAAGGTCATTCAGTCTTACATTTAGATTAACTTGCCCTTCTCCGCACCAGATCTAGGACTTTCTTTGTAACACAAAATAAATAAAATATTCATCAACTTAACTCTAATTTAAGACAAAATGTACTAATTTGTAGGGCTTTAAAATAAAAACATCTTATTTAACATTGGTGACCCTAGCCCATTGCATATTTCTGGGTCCATTCTTGAGCAGTAGAGTCGTACTTGGCTCTATCATACTTGTACATGTGAGCAATCTCAGGCATTATTGGATCATCTATGTTGGGATCTGTCAGCAGAGAGCATATAGAAAGGAGGACCTGCAAAATCTCAATCTCAGCTTCTCATACACACAAAATATCGATCTACCTAACTACATTAGGCGAAAAGCATATCTATAACAAATGATTGTGTTTCTAAAAAGAAAAACACAAAAACCTCCTCTATGAACTGCAGAGCTCATTTCTAAATAACGGAAGTCATTCTATTATGAATCTTGAAAAGGATAAAACATAATGGAAGAACCAACCATGATTAAAATAACATACTGGCATACCGTGAGTTGCAATGAAATAAAATTTTCCAAATATAAAATGTATCACATTACCTTGGATATTGTAAGGGCAGGGCTCCAATGGTCTTTGAGAATGTCAAGGCAAATAGTACCATTGATACTGATGTTAGGGTGGAAAACCTTTGTGCGGAATGTAACCTGAACATAACGATAATGAATTCATACAAACCATTCCCACAACATAAATATTTGAAAGCATTTGTGAGCAAAGTCAATCAACAATGTAAATAGAAAACAGGGCAGCGACTGTCTTTACAATCATTGAATACTCTCTAATTAAATCTCTTGATTTCTTAAGCCTGAAAAGATAACCAACTAGTGGATGGAGAACTGGGTTGAAATCATAGGTTCAAGTCATGAGAATGACTTCCAAAGTACCCAAAAAAAGAAAGAAAAGAGCTAATCAGCGATGAAATCAATAATCAGCTATAAAATATCAAAAGTTCACAACAATTAATTTAGGTAATGACAATCAGGACTATATGGGCTAAGGACTTTTAGAATTCTTCATCAATTCCATTACACTCTGACCAAACATAAACCTTGGATCTACCATATTTCCCATACATCTCCCAAATTCCAAGTGCTTTATCCAACTTGAAGGAAAATATAGAACACTTGAATGCAAACATCTAAGAAAACTAATCCTATGATGCTGTTGATTCAAAAAAGTAAAATATTAGTGAATACTAAATAAAGAAAGATGGCCAAGAAAATGTGGAAATAGGTATATTGAAACACACGTTATAGATATGCATAAAGCAGGCTTTGGGATTACCTTGGGTGGTCTGAAGGGATAATCTCCAGGGAAGTGAATTGATAAAAGAAACACACCACCAGCAAATGGGCTATCTGTAGGGCCCATAATTGTAGCTTGCCAATGGGACAAGTCATCGCTGACCGGGCCTGAACATTGAAAAATCAATCCATATATTGAAATTGTTTAAAGTTTCACCCAGTTGTAAGCAAACTAAAATAATCAAAAGCATCAGGCGTTGAGCAATCTGTTTCTAAATTTTAAACGGAAAAAACATTTATGCTCTTCTTAGTAATAGAATAGACATGAATTGCTCTTGCATAATAGAAAAACAGAAATGATACCAGCACCAGCACTGCAAAATTCAGGAGGGTCTGTAATTATTTCCTTCAATTCCTTGCTGAGCCGTTTCAAGGACATCGTATCAAGGCTATTCTGTTGCAAGATCTCACCATAAAAATATTTATATAATTGAGCTGAAGTAGTAACTCAACGGTGATTGAATACAAAAATTAGTTAAATAAATTCAATAGGCATCAACTAAGGTATACATAAAATTCATGAAACTAAATAAGTGAAACCTCAAATGGATAAATAGAGTCAGAGAGAGTAATTCACTGACCTCTTGGTGCCTTCTCTTGTTTAAGGTTGGGGAGTTGACAAGGTCGACTCCAAATGCACAATCTAAAGGAGAAAAGACGGAGTGTATCTATATGCGTGTCAAGTAAAACATTTTATATGCTGAAACTTGGTGCTCTCTAGCTGTGACTCCTTGCCACGCACCTCTTACGTGGCTAGCAGCCAGACCCCAAATTAAGCGTTACTTTTTCGGTTTTTTTTAGTTGTGTTACTAGTTGTTCTCTTTAATTAAGCAGGAACGATTGCATTTTCAAATTTTATAGTACACTATTGAATTATTAATTAAGGATTTAATTTTAATTTATTATTTGTATCAATTATAAATATTTTTAATACTATCATTTAATTGTGTGCTTAATTACTAAAAGAGTTTGATCTCTTGAGAGATTCATAGGAACATCTATTGTAAGATAACATTTTTACATCACATCACTCATTGTGTGCCAGGTTAGTCACATGGGTCAATATTGTCTCCAACATTAACTACTATGTTATATATTTTTATTGAAAAACATAGTTAATGTATAGTAAGTAAGAGATGATAATGACCCATATAGCTAATGTAACACATAATTAATAGTATAACATAAAAAGTATTGTCTTATAAAAATAGCTCATCATAATTGCAAGGATAGGGGCAAGGGAATCCTTGTAGGCAGCCTTATCTTTGCAATTTTGTAAAGCGGTTATTTCCTATATTCAAACCCGTGACTTTCGGTCACAAAAGAGCAACTTTACCATTTTTCTAGGCTCACTTTCTGATAAAAAGTATTGTTTTATATCAAGGAAAAATTCTGTTACCCTGAATGTTATATATTCCTCTTACACTATACAATTAAATGTGTTGTGTCAGTTATATGACTCATCATTGCATCCCATTTTAACTCCAAATGTAGTGTAAGAGTAATCTCTGACAATCAGTATACCTAAGAATCTATCTGATATCTCAAGCAGCTTTACCGTAATCAAATTTTTAAATGCTATGACAACATTTATTTAAGAGTAAACCCCTAAATTGGTCCTCCAAAAATTAGCATATCTCTATGTTAGTCATCCAAAGATTTTTGTTATCAAATTAGTATCTCAAAGATATAAAACGTCACCATATTCGTCCTTATATTGGACTAAAATCGTAACACAAAATGATGAACTGGTAACTATTCTGTATCTTTAACAGACTAATTTGGTGACAAATATCATACAAAAAATATTGTGGTAACCCACAAATCTATGTGGAACCAATTCAGGAGTTTACTCTTTATTTAATTAGATAATAATGTGAAAGATTTTACACATACAGTCAATCATAATTAATTCATTCATGAAAATTATAATTAGCTACTGTGGTAGGACAAACAGATTTTGATCCACTGGAGTTTCAGTATAACTGCACTAAGTGCAGTTCTTTGAACTCAACCGTAAACATTTATTAAACTATATCAAAACGTTAATAAATTTCCACATCCTTGTTTCATTAAACTGAATTTGCTACTAGTTGAATTCTCACTCACCCAGTGGCCTCCTATTTTATCCCCATCATTGAGCAGTTCCAATGGGTCATTGTTTCCAATGCTAAAAGTTAGAGAAATTGGGTTTGTGGCATTGCAGGTGAGGTGGCTTTGCCAGATTTCTAGGCTAAAACCACTAGCTCAAGTTCATATTGCAGTGCAACAGTGGAGATGGGAATCCAGTGCATTCTCCATTACTGTCCATTTAATACTTAACTAGCTCAAGTAATTATTGTAATTTTGATGGATCTCTGTCCTATATGGTTATGTTTTATTAGGAATTTTGCTGTAAAATTTGCACATTCATAAAATTTATTTGCATGTTGGTAGGATCATGAAATACTGACATGATGGAAGATGTCAATTTTGGGTGGTGAGTGAAACTCAGGTTGTTCAAAACATATTTGGAATCACACAAAAAAAAGAAGCCAGCTACTGTTTTTACTGACCAAGATCATGCACTATCAAGCAACTGTCACTACATCAAGCATCATGTATAATAGGGAGAACAGATACCATTACTGGGATTAAGAAAGGTGGAGTCTTACTCTTACCTCTATGCAGTGCCAACACAAGTACCAAACACTTCTCTCCTTCAAAGCTGCCTGGTTTTAGAACTCGTGTGTGCCCCCTGGGATGTTTTTGCTCTCAATGCCCCGTCCCACTATCCCTTTCTTTTCTTTTTCGGTGTCGCTGCCTCCTCTCAATTTCCTTTCTTGTGTGTGCTTCCTTCTGAGTATTGTCACCCCCTCCCATCCGTGTGTGAGTCCTCCTTTATAAAGAGGAGCAACATCCTCTCACTGAAATTAATAAGAAATCAACAATCATACTCATGCCTTAATTTCTTGATTTTCAGCACATGTCTAAAAGGCCCAATAAACATAGAAACCACATCTAAATACATGGTTGAGCGAATATAGGCACCCTATCTTAGTCCAAGGACTTCTAGGCCATGAAAATTGGACTAAGACAAAAGGAATAAAAAAGAAAACTAAATTGGGCCAATAAATATTTTTTTTCAAGAACAGCTTTTTTCCTCAAATAATAACAAATATTTATTTATTTTTTTAAAAAAGGCCAGGTCAAAATTGGGCGCTACCAACACCAATACTTCAAGACAATAACATTAGTTACAATTCTGCAGTGTTAGCTTTGATACACAATACGATTGCATCATGAATAAAGAACAAATATTGAGTTACCAATCATGAATAAAGAACAAAACAATTTTGTAAAGTTAGCTTTGTTCCACAGCTTTGGAACAATACAATAGTCATTCTTTGATTATAGTTGATAATACCCAGTCATAAAATTAGGAAGCAGATGCAATTGCAACCGGAAAAACTTTCAAAGCATATTGGTTAGGTGGAATTTCAGCCCTATAAATTAGTGAAACAGAATTACTGCCATGGCACAACAGAGAAGGGAAAAACAATCAAAAAAAAATTCCTGTACCTTGAAATATGTTCCCGTATATCACAATCCATGTAGAACATCCTCAATAAAATCAACAAACTCTGCAGATAAACAATGTCAGGTTGGCTTTCAGATACTGCTTTATATATCAACTACATTGAGAGTCACGATCATATGAATCATTTCTTCATTCAGCAAACATCTTTTTACAATCAACAAAAAAAGGACGATTCCAATGCAAAAATAAATAAATAATAATAAAAAAAAAAGTACAGAGCTCCGCATAATTTAGGTATATTTGTGGTAAAACAGAGAACAGGAAAATGGAAGAAGAAGACCAATTAGTAGATGAGGAGTTTGCTTACCGTGAAATGAAGATTGTTGTAGTGTGTGTGTAGCAGAGTGAAAGAACGAACAATTGAAACAATAATTGGGAGAGATTTAGAGCTGCAAACATGGCCATGGCCATGGAGATATTCACTTCAAAGTTCAAAGCTTCTGGTCTCTGATAATTTGGGCCAAAGTCAAATGGGCTTTTAAGATAAGTATGGGAACTAACCCCAAAATGTACTTGCCATACCATAAATGAGACTTGGTTAACATGTACAAATGGTTTATTATAGATTTATTATGGGTTTTATAAGAGTTATGTGGTAGGAAAAGTGATTGTGTAATGTTATAGAGATTCGTTTTGTGTGCCTTAATTTTTATTTATTTATTTTGTTTTAAAATTGTGGGTCCACACGCGTGTGTAGAAATTCAAAAAAAAAGAAAATCCATTTATTACAGAGAGTACTATTTTCCTTCTTTTTTTTATATAACCGGGAGTATTCATACTAGGAGAGTCAATCGGTTTTGATTACTATTTGATTGAGTTTAATATTAATATATGTAATAAATCTTATGTTTCTTTGTAAAATTTTTTTAATTATTTTTTTTTAAATTTTTATTATTATTTTTTAATTATTTTTTTAATATTCGAAATTTTTTTATTTTTTTTGTCAATATACCTACATAAATTGTGTGTTATTATTTAATATCAAAAAACTCGTGTCTTGTCAGTGTTGAAGATTTTGACACGAATAAAATCGTGTTCGTGTTGATGTATTCATTAATTCGTGTCGTGTCGTTCGTGTCGTGTCAGTGTCGGTGCTACACAGACAGAAAGTATCCTCATACAACTTTATCTAATCACCTTGTCCTCGGAATATGAAGGCTACTCCTTATTATAACAACAAGTGCATCGAGTTTCGCCACCAGAGAAATGATAAGATTAATCTCTCATTCGAGGAGAAAGACGTGTCATCATCTAACTCCCAAAAATTTTCCAATCATTTCTCCTTATTTTTTGCACTCATATGAAAGTGTACACTTTTAATTTCCTACACTTACATGAAGTAAAGTTATATTTATCTTTCAAGAGAAATATTATTCTCAAATATAAAATATTTAAAATTTGTATACTTTGAATAAAACTTTGTGAATAAATATTTATCTCCGAAAATTGACTCGAGTGATAATATGAGCCTCGGACTGAATTATCAAAATAACATAAATTCAAATATGCAAAAGGTAAATAATCTTGGCTTAAATATATAAATATTTTAAAGTATATGTAATTGAGTGAGTGGTTTTTGTATGTGAATCATGATGACATAACTTTTTATCTTATTCTAAGAGTGTGGTCCAAATTATTTATCAAGAACATATGATTGATTTTAAAATTCTCGTATATAATATATATTGAGAATTATATTTGCTTTCGGTTTTAATTCAATAGATTAATCCTTTATTTATTCTGTGAAAAAAATATTCCCGAGACATGTATAAAAAAACAAAGAAATTAAAAATAGAAAATATTGAATAAAAAGAACAAAATTTGATATGATACATTTAATAGGCTGTACC
The DNA here is from genome assembly GCA_032173675.1 of Gastrolobium villosum. Lineage (NCBI taxonomy): Eukaryota > Viridiplantae > Streptophyta > Magnoliopsida > Fabales > Fabaceae > Gastrolobium > Gastrolobium villosum. The sequence goes on along the minus strand of JAVKPL010008157.1, from coordinate 182,083 downwards.
AAAATAGTTACAAACGAGAATTTACGTAAAAATCGAAAGCGATAAAAAAAATCGTAAAACGTGTAAAATTATAATATAAAAAAAAAATTATTTTTACAGTTAATATAGATAAGTTATCTACAATTACTCCTAAAATGACGTCATTTTGGAATTGAAAAATCAAATAATTATAATTATAAAGACTATAATAACTAAAATAAAATGTTTTCCATCCCAAAACGATGTCGTATATTAGGTTTATTGCAGAAAAAATGAACCCGTAAAAAAATTATAAAAACGTAAAAATACTTTGAATATTGATAAAAATATTTTGATGATTAATTTTTTTTTTTTTTTTTTGTAAAAACTTAAAAATATAGAGTGAGATATTGATAACCAAATATTCCATAATCACCATTAGATTAATGTTTTCTCCCTCTTCAAAAACTTTTTAACATTGTATCTCTTTGATCAAATGAAAATTAAAAACATAATGATAAATATAATGATAAATGAAGATTTTAAAGGACTGATTAACTCGAGTTAAATGGATTGGGCTTCTTGTACAAAAGAAGAAGAAGAATGGATTGGGCTTTTGCCCAAATGTACAGTACTAGTGTAAGTACCTGTGTTTCGGATGATGGTCTATATAAATCACCACTACCCACTCTTCTCTTCTCCTCCAAAACCCTACCTGTGTCAGCTGCAGCAGCCATTCCATTTTTTAAGGTTTCTTTATTTTTGATTGATTCAGATTCATACATGTAGATTTGGATCCTATATCTCTCTCTCTCTCTCTACTTATATGTTTATGCTTTAATGGGCTAATGCAATTTTGTGTTATATGTGTAATCAGGAGCTTGTAAGAAAGTGTAGCTGAGAGTTTGCAATGGCTCCTGCAAAGGGTATGTCTTTCATTTTTCGATTAGTATTCAATGTCCATTTTTTTTTTGTAAAATCTATCTATCTGCCCGTGTAAATAATGTTAACATTTGTGGTTTAGTTGCTGAAAATCCATATGAATCAAGTAACCAGCGTCAGCAATAATTTATGTTAAAAGATAATGTAGGTTACTTGGTTTGTATGGTGCATTTTGTAAATGGATGGTATCCTTTGGGATATGTTATGTTTGTAGTTCTTACCCCTAAAGAACTGAATAAATGTGTACTTAGTTTAAAGAAAATGGATTTGTCATTTCCCTTTTATTTAATTTTAACATGAATGAAGATTATATGATTTTATTTGGAGTGTTTGCTGAGACATTGGCAAACAAAAAACGTCAACTTTTTGAATTCTGTATCATTGGGCATAACAATTGCTTCTTAAGTATTACATGTTCCATACCGTTTAATACTCTATCAAGAGTGTTTTGTAAAATATTGCATTACCTTTTAACTACTGAATCGTAGGTCATGTCTGCTCTTAGCAAATGCATGTATCACCGTGCTCTGCTAGTTTGATGTTCTGGTCCTTACTTGTCTATTAGTTTAATGCACTGTTTGATAGACATATGTTAGCAGCTCAGGTGTCAATAATGGTTTCATGCTAATGATCTAATTACTTCTTTTTTGTTTTGTGCAGTGGACAATACTAAAAAGTCTGATCCCAAAGCTCAGGCCTTGAAGACAGCCAAGGCTGTGAAATCAGGAGGCCAAGTGTTTAAGAAGAAAGCTAAAAAGATCCGGACCTCAGTAACATTTCACCGGCCAAGGACATTGAAGAAAGAAAGGAACCCCAAGTATCCCAGAATTAGTGCTCCACCAAGAAACAAATTGGATCATTATCAGATTCTTAAGTTTCCTCTAACTACTGAGTCTGCAATGAAGAAGATTGAGGATAACAACACCCTGGTTTTTATTGTTGACCTTCGTGCTGATAAAAAGAAGATTAAAGATGCTGTCAAGAAAATGTATGACATTCAGGCCAAGAAAGTGAATACTTTGATCAGGTAACAGACATAGCAATATATTAAGTTCTGCTACATTTAAATTTTAATTATTGAATCCAACCTCATGTAGAGCTAAGTTGCTTTGCTTATAGGTTGTGTTGTGCTTAGTGGTCACTATTTATTTGGATCTTTAGAAGTAGATTCACGATAATGATATAGAGATGAATTAATTAAAACTAGGTGAAGAAGTTATGAAGTTATGTTTTATATCAGCTTTTGAGTTTTGGAGTTCTTAAATATATGGTGATTTCATAGAATATAACATCAAGCAATATTATTACGTTTGATTCTTCTACTAACCAACTTATTTCCTTTTTGGCAGGCCGGATGGAACAAAGAAAGCCTATGTTCGGTTGACTCCAGATTATGATGCCTTGGATGTAGCCAACAAAATTGGTATCATCTAAGTTGTACTGCTTGATTCGAGCAACTAGGATAGTTGTTATACATTACCCTGTAAGGGTTCCTTTGTTATCCTTATGTATTAACTATTGTGCATTTGATTTTTATGAAATTAATTTTATACTAGAAATAATCTGTCACTGATTGCCCATTTTCTTTATTAGTACCTTTTTAGTTTTCAACTTATATATTGCACCAGAAAAACAAATTTGCACTGAATTGTTCGCAGTTCCTTCAAGGTCAAAGTCAGTGGATTTAATAATCTGATAGCTAATGAACTCATTTACTGTGTTGAGTTTTGCACATATTGTAGAATCTGCCTTTGGTGCTCAAACGATATGCATATTTTAGATCTGCTGCCATTAGTTCAAACTCATTTTATTGGATAAATGAATTTAGTTTTTTTGCCTATCAATTCAATTTTACTGTTTCATTGAGTAATGGGGGAATGTGTATGTGCAAGGGGTTTTCCTGGGTCTAATGGTCTGGATTGTGTCAGTCTTTGCTGTAACCAAATGAAGCCATGAAATCATTCTGCAAAAAGTGTTGGCAATTCCCGATTGGGTTATGCTAGGTTCCATGTATTCCTAGAGCTGTCAATGAGGGCCAAAGCCCATGAGACAGCCCACCCAACCATATATGCTACCCCAACTTTGAACCTTCTGTAATCAATGTTGGGATCTTGTCATGGTGTTGGAGATACCTTGCTAAATAATAAAGGAAAACAAGTCACTACTGAATATCTCTTATTATTATTGTTATTATTATTTAAAAAACAACCAGACATAGTCATGTGTCTACCTGGAATGAAATTTTGGTAGGGACTGTTACATGTCTGGGACATAATACAAAGAGTGTGTGTCTGATGATTATGGGTTTCCCATGTTGTCTGATAACATCTCTTGAAAAGGTGTTCATCGTTGCCCTATAATATCCTTTGTTATTATTTGAGCTACATCTGGACTCCACATCACAAAGCCTGGTATATAATAGACACCTTTCCATATAACAAATCATGACTGAATATCTTTTTTCTTATAATTATTTTTTTGAAAAACCAGACATTGTCAGGTCCCTACGTTGTTTGCAATTTTGGTAGGGACTGTTACATGTCTGGAACATAATACTCAAGAGTGAGTCTGATTAATATGGGTTTCCCATTTTGTCTGATAACATCTCTTGAAAAGGTGTCCATCGTTGCCCAATAATATCTTTTGTTATTATTTGAGCTACATCTGGACTCCACATCACAGAACCTGGTATAGTAGACAAATAAGAAAGGAAAACAAATAATGACTAAATACTTTTTTTTGAAAAACCAGACATAGTCAGGTTCTACCTTGTTCTCAATTATGGTAGGGACCGTTACATGTCTGGGACATAAATACTCAGAGAGCGAGTCTGATTAAAATGGGTTTCCCATTTTGTCTGATAACATCTCTTGAAGGTGTCCATCGTTGCCCAATAATATCCTTTGTTATTATTTGAGCTACATCTGGACTCTACATCACAAAATAAATGCCCCTCCCTCACACCCTTGTTCTTTCAACCCTTAGAAATTGCAAATGGAGAGGCATATTTTAGTTGCAAGTTGGAAACCATTTTGCACTAATCATGCAGTTAGAATTTATCAGTGTATTGATATACACTAACAATATATTATTTTTGCTGGTTCCTCTAATGGCAGTTGAATACTTGTGTTTGTTGTCTCTCCTTCATTTTTCCTGATGTATTAATTGAACTTGTTCTGATGCATAAATGTATATGTTCCTATACTGCTCGACTATGTAAGATCCAAATTCTGAGGACTTTTGTCTTTAAAAAATATTGTGTTTGTCATGCAACATAGGATATTTTATGATATATTGTATTGCTAATTGCCATGATATAGCAGCTACAGAGCCCTTATAATTTTAAGCCTATCTAGTAAAAAATTACTATTAACAGAACACTGGCCTGTTCCAGATGATTTTGATTTTTATCTTCAGGTGACGGCGGGATGCCATGTAATGTAACATTCACCAAACCTAGTTTGTTGTTTTGGTGCTATTTAGAGGTCTGCACGGGACCACCAGCATTTGGTGGTCAATTAATGAGTTTACAACAACCCATAACTAGTTGGAGAATCATTTTTCTTAATGCTTTTCTTAATGTCTTACTCAGACATAGTCAAATATCTACTGTGATTGTTATGGCAGACTTAGTGCAAGGCTGTTATGGAACATTAGGTTGGCTTTTCAACTCATCATGGTCCATTATACACAGCATTAGATTGTTCTGGTTGAGTTTGTTGTGTTGATGTTATTAAGTTTTCAGCCCGTGATGCATGGAAAAGTATATCCTTGTTTCATGGTATTTTCTCTACTTAGTGGTGCTTTGAACTCTTTGGGTAACGAGCTTCACAAAAAAGGACCAAATGGTTCACTTGAATTTTATAAAGAGAACATAAAAAATATTATTCCTCTAATACTTGAATATGTACTTGACAGTCTATTGCTGCGTTTCAGTATGATCACATCATAATCAGGTTGAATTGGAGACTCCGTGATTTCATAGCTTAAAGTGTGTAAAGAGAAATATTAGTAATTGAACTAATAAGGGGAAAATGCTTGTCAGATATAATTTTGTGTGATATCATTTTGATGATTAATAATTTTTTTTTAATTCTCTCTTTTGTTTTATGTAAAATAATATAAAGTCATATTCTTTTAAAAGGATAAATGTTTTCTCCTTAACCAAATATGTACAATATGAAGCAGATATTGACAAGAAAAACACATCATGTACTCTTACTATTGAAAGCATCCTCAGCTTTGCAGAAGTTAATGTTTTAAAACATATTCTTGATTTTTCTTATTGATATATTATAAGTAATTAAAATTTATACTATTGTCACTGATCTTATTTAAATTAAACAAATTTAAAAAATATTATAAAATAATATTTGAAAAGTTGATATCAGGTTCGAATATCTAATTATGTATGAAGAAAGATAAAAAAATTACTTTAATTTTTTTTCCTTTATTGATAGTTTTAAAGATAGAATTGAATTGATAAAAATCTAATGTTAACTTATGAGAACCAATGTTTTTACGTATTTCTTAATACAATGAAATTTTTAAAGTCATAATACTTTATGTAGATTAATTTTCATTCAAAAACATTTATTTTGGGTGTCATTTGAATTATTTTGAAAAAAAATCTTGGATCATTAAGATGTTGCACAAATCAAACAATCAGACAATAAATTAATATCAACGATAGAAACTAATTTGTTTTTTTTGTTATTTATTCATTTATTTATTATTATTATTATTTTTATTTTTGTTTACTTGCTATACCAAATCTATTTGTTATATTTTTATTTTTTATCATTTTAAAGAGGAAAGAAATCACAGTATTTTTATTTGGAAGACGAAGCATTCCCAACTTAAATCCAAAAAAGACTTGGCAGCCCAAACCCACAAGACATTTAACTTTAAAAATGAAAGAAAAAGCTTGCCTGAGGATAAACAATTTGGGGGAACGAAAGTTATAATGAAACAAGAGACTAATTAATTAAACTTTGGACCTTAAGGCTCAAAAAATGAACATTCTCGCTTACGATGAGTTTATTTTCTCTAATAATAATAATAATAATAATAATAATAATAATATAATAAATGATGTTATCATCAAACATTGAAAATCTTGAAGGATTCTATCACTGTCTGCAGTCTGTCTTTCATCTTCCCCCACCTTCTCTCATTTGCTCCTGTCGTCAACGTGTAAAACCTTCCTGCAATTCCCAAAAAATATGTTTTTTATTTTATTTTATTTTAAGAATCTCATTTGTTGTATATTTATACTTCTAAAAACTCAAAATGTTTTGCTTTTCTATAACTGAAAAATAAACAAAAATTCATTTTAAATTGGATACAATGTTACACACATTTTACTTTTAAAGATTTCTTCAAAAACACGTTACTATCTTTATTTAAGTTTTAATTCAGTTTTTAAATTATAAAAAATATTCAAAAGGAAGGATCGAACCATACCATTGCCAATGGAGACTGTAGTGAGAGCATGACGAGTATAATTTGGAGCCTTAGCAATGAACTCAAATCGATAATATGCTTTTCCATCAATATCTTCCTGAGCAATTACACACACACAACAAGCTATGGTCAGTGTTTTTGCAGTTATATTATATACGGGATAAGATATTCTACCTATCTTTTTTTTTTTTTTATGCCTATCTTACCTATTCATCTTCAATACTGTTAGATCAGAATCTCAATTAACTTTTACCATTTCTATCTCATCTTGAGATTCTGTTCCAATTGTATTGAAAATGAATAGATAAAGTAGGCCTGAAAAAGATAAGCATAATATTCTATCCTATTATATACATATATACTCATTTATAAAAACCAGAGATTACAAACATTGGATATGGAGGTACTTGATACAAGTGGCACACCACACTATGTGACACAAAATGTCATTCTATATTTGCATACAAGAAACGTTAATCACAATGCACATATTCATCAACACCATTAGGTACCCTAACCTTCAGAAAATGAAACAGCGAAAATGAATTCAAGAGAATTCAGAATTAGGAACTTCAATATTTCCTATTCGACAACAGCAACTGAATGAACAATTTAACAAAATTCAAAGAGTTGTTAATGAAATGGTAACCAGATATTGACTTACTACTCTTTTTGATTAATATTTCTAAATCGAAAATATCTTCATCTGAAGTTCCTAATTCGTAATTGTCCCTCTGGAGTCTGGAAGATCAAATGACAAAGAATATGATGACAACTAAACTTTGCTCTTGCCAAAACACACTCAAGGAAGTTAAAAAGAACTCTGTTCTTTTATCCTAAAGAGAAAAAAATAAATGTTCTTCTTTGTAACCATATTTCCTACTATTATTTAATCTTCTTCTTTTTTCACTTTATTTGTTGGAAATAATTTCTGCATGAATTTGACAAACCATTAAAACTGGTATTCATCTAAATTGCTGATGTTTTGTTAGGGAAGTTGCTAGAAATCTCAGTAACATAGGTTTTTAAGCTATAATAGTAGTTTGAATACATTAAAGATTCCTTTTTCTCTGAGTGCATTGTAAGATAGCACAGTGGTCTAGCATTAGTATGATTCCCAATTCAAAACTTCATTTACTATGAGAAGGCAAATTCCCTTTAGCTAAGTCATACAAATTGAACACTAACATGCTATCATTGAGATTGTTGAAATATTAACATTATCATAATGTCTCATCTTTCTAGGACATAGCTATCACTGAATTTGAGTAACCATGGAAGTCATCTTACACAGACTGTTCTGTTTCCACAAGAAAGAGAAAGCAGTATAGAGGGAAGAATAAACGACATCATAACTTTCAACTGTGGTAAAGGAACAATAATATTTAATCCTTCAAGTAACTATATCTTGAGAAAAGCTTGAGATCCAAAATGAGATGAGACTAGTAGAATAGAATTGTACAGGTATTAAATACATAATATATGGCTGCTGAACAAATATCGAAATATTAAATGTGCATATATAATCTAATTAACAAAAACAATAATGAATACAACAAGGAGAAGAGATGTAGGATATCAAACCTCTTTTGCCTCAATTATCTTTGTTTTCTGGGTTGGAGAGGCCAAAACCTTTTCTATTAGAGTTTCTCCAACCTGCAAGCAAATTAAGATGAAAAATAACACCTCTAATCTTCCTTAAAAACAATGCAATCGCGCTGATATAAACCGACCTGTTCAGCGGACCCAAATTCTCTAATATCCTGTTTACTAGTTGGGATCATATTTACACTGACACTTTCCAGTGGTTCAATGACATCCTTGAACACCTTATCTTGACCTTCAATCACTACTTCCTGTCCACTCCATAGAAGAAGATGAAGAAACTAACCTTAACTTCCATTTTAGATATAAAAGTCATACCGGAGCAGACGGTATATAACAATGCTTACCTGCCACCCGAAAGGGTAGACAAATGAATACCCATCTTTCTTGTCCAAAACTGACAAAAATCCTTTCTTATTTTCTGCAGCAACTGAGCCATATCAAGGGTACATCCTCAGGATGTCAGGCATCATTATTTAGGAAAGTTAACGTCCGAAAAAACAGCATTTGTTCCTTCCTGATCACGCACAATTAAGTAACATATAGAAAACTTAACTGCTTAAAATGCAATCTTACAAGAGTAGGAGTGTTGGTTGATCAGAAAAACTAATGGGGAAGTAGCTCCAATCGCAATCACTTGGCGCCTTCCTGGTCTATCTGCCAAAATATTACAAAGGATTAAAAACTAAATAGATATAGCCCCAGTTAATGATAGCAATTCAATGTCAGACAATTCTATAATGAAGTTGTTTACAACAGGTATAGGGATTGATCCTCAAAAACAATTTAGTATTTGTGCTACACATGATGCCCTAACCAAATTGGTGCTTAGTATTCTTGTTCCTAAACATGCTTTGCTAATATTGTTTCTTAAAAAATACAGACAAGGTTAATAGTCTAAAGGATTCATATGCTGTCTGCATGACATTTGTGAGGGTTAATGTTTGATTTAGACAAGATGTACATTGCACAATGCATCTTCATCAGAAGCTAAATTTTCCTACATTGATGACCATAGATACAGGCAAGTTCAATGAGTTCTTGGCAGAAACTTATCTTTTGGAAACTGAAGAATCAAAGAGAGGCAAGGTAGTGCCAAAAGCACCAAATAAGTAAATTACTTGAACAGTTCTACCCACAACACATGCAAAGTTATACATATAACTTCTTATAAGATAATGATAGCTGTGAATTCAAGCACAAGAGACCAAAAAATAAAATAAAAAAATCACAAACCTTGAGAAAGCAACCCAGTTGAAGAAGCTAAAGGTTCTTGGGAAGCTTTGATAATGAACGAGAAGCCTTCTTTTCTAGATGAACGAAAAGTACCATGCTTCTGTACCAATGACACGTGTCAGAAACAGAGAAAAATGAATCAAATTACCAAATTAAAGCATGAGAGAGAACCTGGGGAAAAGAGTTGTGAAAGAGGGTTTGGTGGAGGGTAGGAGAATTCTGCAGGGACACCATTGTTGCAAAGAAAATGAAACAAGTTTCTGAGTCAGTTGTTGTCCATGTCTTGTTTCTTCTATTCCTTTCTATGTGGTGGAGGACACTCTTATGACTTGGACTTATCCTTTATGCTTAATAATACTCTGTAACATTTTGTTATCTAAAAAAAAAAAATAGTATATAAGAATGAGTTTCTATTATTTAACATGATCACAAAAAATTTCCTATACATATAATATTTTGTGGGGCACGTAGCAAAATAAAAAATAAAAAATTTCGGCACACAAAACAAATTTCTATAACATAACACAATCACTTTTCCTACAAGATAACTCTTATAAAACCCTATAAGAATTTGGCCTTTACTTACTATTTCTCTTTGTGATATATTGTTTTGCTTCCCTTAATTGATCTCTTTTCTTTTCTTGTTCATATCAAAAAAAGAAGACGAAGAAGAAGAAAATATTCATTTTAAAAAACAAATTAACATACTCAAACCATCAAAGTTGTTTTACACTTTTACTTCTCATTTAATGATATTAACTATTATGTGTACACGAGAAAGATGAACTACTATGATACTATAAATTAAGTGTATGTAATATTAATAGGGAAATGTTATATTTATTATTATTTCTCTTATTATCTCTTACTACTAAATCTAAATCGTAATATTTGATTTCCATTAATTTAACATTTATAATTTATTAAAAATTAATAATTAATTAATAAGTATGACCTAGAAAATTATAACCGTTAGATTGATAAAAATCAACGATTAAAATTTAATAATAAAAACTAGTAAAAAAAATAGTAAATATAATCTCCTTCATACTAATAATTCATAAACTACTAATAAGTTATAGCCTGATGATTGATGCACACCTCTAATGGAAAGTCTCTCTATTTTCTTTCTTAGATAAGTTACTATCCTATCTTTTTTGAGATTTATTTATTTCATGTTACATGAGATAATTATCTCATGCAATAAAAATAAGATAATAAGGTCCATTATTTTTTTAAAAAAAAGAAAAAAATAATGAATCCCATAACTTTGTCTCTGTTACATGAGATAATTATCTCATCCAATATTAGATAATTATTTCCCATTCTTTTTATGATAAAATGCTCTGGACTTTTCTCATGGCTTTATTTATCAAATATAACAAGGGAAAAATATGTATCATTTTAAAGGACGTAAAGTTATACCATTTCAAATAAGAGAAAGAGATAGATTATGGAAAAAAAGTGAACAAAAAAAATAAATATGTGAATCTCACTTCTTTATGAAAATGAAATGACACAAATTATGTCATCTAAAATGACAAACACTTTTCCCATATAACAATTGTCAATTGGGGAAAAAAAAGAATAAAATATATTTTAGGTCATCAATAAAAATTACAAGACCCAATTTAATCTCTTCAAAAAAGTCGACTCATGATCACTTTAAATTCCAAGATCGATCCATGTTAGTCATTTTGAGTGATTAGTGTGAGTCTTTTTGAATTTCAGAGGACCATGATTTTGATTATCTGTGTCTATTTTTGAATTATGAGGAATCACATTGCGGGTGCATTGGTGAGTCCAAACGGGATCACCAAGTACTCATAATGCCCGTACCTCGAGCGAAACGCTGTCTTTGGGACATCCTCCGGCTTAACCCGTATCTGATGGTATCCAGACCGGAGATCAATCTTTGAATATACGCAAGCACCCCTGAGCTGATCTAGCAAATCATCAATGCGTGGAAGAGGATACTTGTTCTTGATTGTCACCTTGTTCAACTGCATGTAGTCGGTGCACAATCGCATAGTCCCATCTTTCTTTTTTACAAAAATGACCGGTGCTCCCCAAGGAGACACACTCGACCGAATGAAATCTTTCGCTGAAAGCTCCTCAATATGCTTATTCAGATCTGCCAACTCTGTGGCGACATCCGGTATGGAGCCAATGAGATAGGCCCCACACCAAACAATAAATCAATGGAGAACTCTATCTCTCTCTGCGGTGGAAACTCAGGAATCTCCTCGGGAAACACCTCGAGGAATTCCCTCACCACAAGAATGCAAGTGAAACCTCATGTGTCCCACTCACTAAACCTCCCAACATGACATAGCCAAATGTCCCCTGCTCTCAAGGCCCTCCTCGCCTGCAGGACTGAAATGAACGGTGAGGAACTGACTGTGGACCCACCCGGAGATATCACCACTCTCTTGACACAACAATCAATCAATGCACAGTTTCTGGACAGCCAATCCATGCCCAGAATAACTTTTTTCTCTCATAAGAGATTAAATTGAGACCCATAATTTTTGTTGAGGACCCAAAATGTTCTATTGTAACAGTTTAATTGACTCTTTTTTACTTTTTTTTATGTTAAGTTAAAGTTTTCTTATTTTTTTTGTTTATATTCTTTTATATTTTAATATATTTAAAATTTTCTTTAGATTTTTTTTTCTTTATTCATTTATTCTAAATTTGCAGACATTAATTTTTTTTTTTTAAGTCCGCTATTAATTGACCCGGTTCATTTTTTTTAATGTACTTTGTAGTTTAAATATAACTACACCAGCAGTCGTATTCAGTACCGGGAAGAAAATAAAAGTACCAGTTCAATTCAAATGTTCGTCGTTTGTAAGAAAATTATAAAACAAAATGTAATTGGACGAGAAAAAACGTTACAACAAATTGACCCTCGACCCTTGACTGTTAATTGCAATGATTAGTTAAATTTTAAATGTAATTAATTGCAATGATTTTATTTTGTTCTCACCGCAAGTTGGATCCCCTATTTTTCAATTTTATTTTACCTAATTTCTAATAAGGGTAGCTACCTTACTAAAAAAATATTTGGAAAAGGGTAATGAGGTGGTAAAAATAAGTGACAGATATAAGTGGAAAATATGTGTCATTTTAAAAAATATAAAGTTGCGTCATTTGAAGTAAGAGAAAGAAAATAAATTATGGGGGAGAGAGGATGGACAAAAAACAAATAAAGATATGAGTCTCACCTATTTATAATAATAAAATAACATAAATTATGTCATTTAAAATAACAAATATTTTTCCCTATAAATAATATGCTTAACTATGTAAGTTTTGGTGTTAAAACTTTAAATAGGCTATCCTCCACACGCGAGATAGCACCTTACCATATTAGTGGTAGTCTTGATTACTCTAATCCTATCTTTTTTCATTTCTTTTTTTGGGTACAAGTCTAACCCTATCTTTCTTTCACTTGGTCAAGTTTGGTTGACAGGGCCCAATACACTTCCATAAAAGCCAATGATAAAGAGGGTTGATATATTCTAGCTTTTGGCAATTAAGAAATGTGACTTGAAACCACTAAAGTAGAGTAAAAAGATTGAGTGACGGGGAAGGTATCAATAACTTAATTTAATTGCACTGAATATTCAATGTATGTGCTATTCAATACGCGCATAAAAAAACATAATATTATTTGGTTTTTTATTAGATAATGTAATATCTTTTAGGGTTTTATAAATTTTCAGTATATGAAAATTTATTCCCATATAAATTATCCTCCCATTTTCTAAAAAATTATGAGAAGAAAATGTAATGGCCTTTGAGAGTGCTTGATCTATAAATAGGCCTAGTAATAAAAAAAGGAAGGAGGGCCTTTGAGCACCATGAAGCACAAACCCACCTATCATAACACAATTGAGCACTGTACTAAATTTTCATTTGCACAATTTATCTATATAAATTAGCCTCCCATTTTCTAAAGAATTATGAGAAGAAAATGTAATGGCCTTTGAGAGTGCTTGATCTAAAAATAAGCCTAGTAATAAAAAAGGAAGGAGGGCCTTTGAGCACCATGAAGCACAAACTAGAGACACAATTGAGCACTCTAGCACTTTGGCCATTTGCACAAGTTATCTTTGTTTATTCATAGTAGTCCTTTCTTAATTCTCAAATTGTAATCCATCTTTGTAATTCACCTCACTAGAAAAACCAAGAACTGTCACCCACAAATAAATTAATAACATCAACATTAACAATACATTTAACATAAATCAATTAGAATCGTAATTGTTAAACCCAAATAAATAATAATAAAAATAATAAATAAAAAATAAATGAAAATATAAGGGATTTGTTAATCAATAATTTTTTTGGCCGTTCAATAATTTTTTACATTAATAAAATTTCTTAATTTTTTCAATAGAAATAATCAAGTCATTTCTCCGTTTTGTTACCCAATCACTAATGAAAATTAATAACATGATTAATGATTTACATATGTGACATAAAACATATTGAATAAAATATCTTGATGAACATTAACCTATCAAATATTATATTTAAATACTTCATTTTATATTTGATCTATTTATATTGAGAGATTTAGATTGTGTTTATTAAGATAGCCAACTTACTTTAAACAAAGGGAATTATTTCTCTTACATAAATAAAATAGGTCATATCAATTTTAATTTTTTTTTGAAAATAATATGAGATATCAATATCATACAACATAAGAATACGATTTACCTTAAATAAAAAAAATCAATCGTAACCGAAGAATTAAAAGTGCAATTAAGTCTTCTTTAATAAGTCAAAATTACATCCATTCTAATTAATAATTCAAACTTTTAAGTATTTAGGAAGTTCATTTATTACAAAAATAAAATATGAGAAAAAAAAATCATTTTCCTTATAACAAAGCGTTGAAACTTGAAACTAGTTTTGGCAATAACAGCGCACACTCACTGGTATCCCAGTTCTTTAAAAAGCATAAAGCCAAAAACAACTTAATTAATTTAATTACTAAATAATGATATTAATAAAATAACAAAACACCATACAGCGTATCAACGCCGGCGTTTGACCGTTAAACCTAACCACAAAAAACCCAAACAAGAGAGAGAGAAGAGAGAGAAGAGAGAGAGAGAGAGAGGGTTCAAAAATTTCGCGTGCTGCTACGGGTGACACTATCATTTCTCTTCTCCGTACAACTTTTCCGACCTGAGGAGGCTGATAAAGAGACGGCGACGGCGGTGCCGGCAAAGGCCAGGACGACGTCGTTCGCCGGAAGAGAAAAAGAAAAAAAACGACAATTATGAAATAACTCTTAAGGCTTTTCAGTTTGTGTTGTGGATCTGTTGATTTGAGAATTTTCATTCGGAGAGGGTTTTCGTTTCGTTTCGGAGAGAGAGAGAGAGAGAGAGAGAGATGATGATATCAAGGGGATTGTTCGGGTGGTCACCACCTCACGTACAACCGCTCACGCCGGTGTCGGAGGTATCGGAGCCTCCGGAATCGCCGTCGCCGTACATGGACCCCGGCGCCGAGACCTCCGCTTCACAGCAGGTGGAGGTCGAGGAGGAGATGGAGGAACCGGAGGAGATCGAGCCGCCGCCAGCCGCTGTTCCCTTCTCAGGGCTCTTCGCATGCGCAGACAGTTTCGATTGGTTCCTCATGGCCGTCGGTTCCATCGCTGCCGCGGCTCACGGCACGGCGCTCGTCGTTTACTTGCACTACTTCGCGAAGATTATCCATGTGTTGCGGATGGATCCTCAGCATAGCACGTCGCAGGAACAGTTTCACAGGTTCACCGAGGTTAGATTGTGATTTCTATGCACAAAACCCTAGTTTTTGCTTTTGATTGTGTTTTCTTTGTGTTTGGCGCAGACAATGCTTTTCCGTTGAGATGTAATTGAAGCTTGAATTGGAAATTTATTAATAGAAATCATGGACTGGCTTTATTGTTAGTAGACTGGGTTGAGATGATGATGTATGTATGGATATCATGTAGGTTTTCATTTCTGAGAGTTTTATTTTGGCTTACTTGGCTAGCAGGTAATTGAGGAAGTTATACTTAGGGTTTAAGCTATTTATATCAAAATGTGTATTTTATTTTGTTGTCCTTGTTGTCTTCTAGGCAACATGTATTAGTTTTTTAAACTGGTCCAACACGTGGGGAACTTTCGTGCGGAGAAGATTTTTCTAGTCAGATTCTCTAAATCTTTGATTCTGGTTCTCGGCATAATTGATGGGAAAATCATTAGTTCAAGAAAATTGTTTGTTTCTTCCGATTTTGTCGTGGCCTTGGCTGCATTTAAAAACTGATCATTTTCGCTGGCTGCTTTCATAAGTGCACCTCTTGCGTTGAATTGGCACAATGTAGGCGATTGCGCAATTCATATTTCGAGGAACTTCTAACCTTGTCTAGCCTATTTACATTTGTAACGGTAGATTGTTTAGTATTTTGGATATAACATGGCCTATCCTTCTGTAGTAATAAATGAAATCATCTTGGATTATTGTGCCCTGTCCATAAGGGTTAGTCATAAATAATTTCATTACTTATGTAATCAGTAGTTTGTTCAACTCGATGAGTTGATGCAGGAGTTGGTTGAGTCATGGAGCTACTATTTGAAGAGTCTCTTACCTCTGATTTGGAAGTGGGCTCTTCTATATAGTATATATTGCATTCTCAAACTATTTACTTGGAGTACATTACAACTTTCTGGCTTCATAAACATACAAGAATGCATAGTTATCAAATGTGGGTAGCGGCCGATCCCCGAAAACTCTATGACATACACAGAGAGAGAGTCGAGAGATACAAATTAAAAATAGGGGTTAAAAGTCCATTTAACCCTTTTAATATGATTGTTGGGATATCAGATTGATGGCAGAAATGGAATTTTTGAACCCCTTCCTTGTAGTGGTGCAATTGCAACACCATTGGTAGCAATTTGGCCGCCATAGTGGCCGCTACAGCTGCTACCTTGAACTGTATCATGGCATAGCCAATACCTTCTACAGTGGCGCTATAGCGTGCAATTGTGGCACAGTTAATAACTATGCAAGGATGACAGAAGGGTTAGGATTTAATGAGTTAGGGTTTTCTAGGTTGTATCGAAGATTAGAAGAATATTGAAGTTTCATTGGGGTTATGTGAAAGAAAGTGCAATTTTCAGGCAATAGAAAGGGATATTATGGTGAGTTTCTTGGCTGTTTGGTTGCTGTGAACAGTATCTGCGGGAAGAAGGCTTTGTGTTTGGTATGTGTCTTCTGAGGAACCTAAGCATCACATTCACATCTAGGTTTTAATTGCAATATTCTGCCATAATTCATTGCCATATTGTCATTGGATCTGTTGGCCTTCAGACAATATTATGATTATGGGAGGTAGTAGTTATTGGGTGTGCTATATGCCACTGATTACATTTACCAGATTATCGTGGGTAACTAGCTTTAAAAGCCTAATTTGTATTAACTGTTATCTGGGATTCTTGGGTAGAAACTAGAAAGTTTGTCAACCTTTGAAATGCATTCTGTTTGTGTTTGGCCTTTGAGTTTCTGTAGGAGAGTGGAGAGGTAATAGAAAGCTTTGTAGGCCTTTTTTGTGTATTTTATTTGGTTTATCTATTATTTGAGGTTCCTTTGTGATATAAGAGCATAAAATGCTGGGATTCAGGGGAACACTCTTTTCCACTTTATCTATGAATATTCTGAGGTTTTACTCCATTTTCTACTATTGTCATAATTCCTCTTAACTCTTTCATAATTTTGTCAATTTTATTCTTTGTTGATTTACTTTTTATATTTTTTATTATTATTTCAAATTTTGAAAAGAGGAAATTTCAGAGGTGAAATTATCTTCAGTTTTTTGCATGGCTTCAATTTGTGAACCAGTGGACTTATGCTTCTCTTTGTTCTTCTGCAGCTTGCTTTAACCATTGTTTATATTGCTGGAGGAGTTTTTGCTGCTGGTTGGATTGGTAAAGCTAAATGTTTATCAAAATTAATAATGGGAAATGTGTTTTATTAGATTTTGCAATTGAACCTCTTACAATACTAATGCTTTTTTATTTTTTTCCCCCCGTTTAATAGAGGTTTCATGTTGGATTTTGACTGGAGAAAGGCAGACAGCTGTCATCAGGTCAAAATATGTTCAAGTATTACTAAATCAGGATATGAGTTTTTTTGATACTTATGGGAACAACGGAGACATTGTGAGTCAAGTTTTGAGTGATGTGCTGCTTATACAGTCTGCCCTTAGTGAAAAAGTATGTCTTCTTTTAATCATGTGCATAATTTTGTCCCTTCGAAACTTTTAACTTCTTCGCAGATATATCTCCAGATATGTCTTGTGTAATATGTTTATTTGCTTTTGATGATACAGGTTGGAAATTATATTCATAACATGGCTACATTCTTCAGTGGTCTTGTCATTGGATTTTTCAATTGTTGGCAGATTGCTTTGATAACATTAGCCACAGGTCCATTTATTGTGGCTGCTGGAGGAATATCTAATATATTCCTCCATCGGCTTGCAGAGAATATTCAAGATGCATATGCTGAAGCAGCTGGCATTGCTGAACAGGTTGTTTATCGTTTGAATTCCAATTATGTTTTACATTTAACCAAGTACTTCTCTCCTTTCTTTTATTGTGTTTATGTATGAGACATTTAGATGAATTTAAGATGTCATGTTAGTACTCTTCTGCATTGAATTTCACATGAGACCATCTTATCTATTTATAATAACACTGGTTCTTTATAATTGATGAATTTCAAAGCTGACATGTGGAACGGTTCAACCTTAATTATGTGTTTTCAATTCTTTAGATGGTGTTGTGGATTTGTTTGTTTCTTTTGTTGTTTGTTTCTTTTGGTGTTTTCTACGTCTATTTGATCTTGGGTCTTAATTTTGGGTGCTAAAATTGGACTTTTCATTTTGGGTCTTCAATTTTGAAGTTAACTTGGTAGTTGGGAGGAGATGAATATGATTTCCCTGATTGCTCTGTTGTATTTAGTAAGATCAGAAATGCTTCAGAATATGATTTTCAGTGTGGATAATTTCTTGTGATGCAGGCAGTTTCCTATGTCAGGACATTGTATGCTTTTACAAATGAAACATTGGCCAAGTATTCATATGCAACATCACTGCAAGCTACTCTTAGATATGGTATATTAATAAGTCTCGTTCAAGGGCTTGGTCTTGGATTTACGTATGGCCTTGCAATTTGTTCTTGTGCATTACAACTCTGGGTTGGAAGATTCTTGGTCATTCACGGAAAAGCGCATGGTGGTCAAATTATAACAGCTCTGTTTGCTGTAATTCTTAGTGGCCTGTAAGCATCATTCCCAACTTATATATTTTCATTTTATGTTCACCATTTTACCTATAATTTTTTTTTTTGGTGAAATTTTTACTTATAATTTTTGTTACTTGAATTCAGGGGATTGAATCAAGCTGCAACAAATTTCTACTCATTTGATCAAGGGCGAATAGCTGCTTATAGACTATTTGAGATGATAAGCCGGTCATCCTCATCTGTTAATCATGAAGGCACTGCTCCTGATTCTGTGCAAGGAAATATAGAGTTTCGGAATGTTTATTTCAGCTATCTGTCTCGTCCTGAAATCCCTATCTTGAGTGGATTTTATCTCACTGTACCTGCCAAGAAAGCTGTGGCACTTGTTGGCAGAAATGGCTCTGGAAAAAGTAGTATTATTCCTCTCATGGAGCGTTTCTATGATCCTACATTAGGTAATTATTTTCCCCTTGATACTGTGTTTTGCTATTGCAGTCAAAGTACCCTATTGGTCATTTGGAGATTTAAATTGATTTTCCAATATGTGATTCAGGAGAAGTTCTTTTAGATGGCGAAAACATCAAGAATTTGAAACTGGAATGGCTGAGGAGCCAAATAGGACTAGTCACCCAGGAGCCTGCTTTGCTCAGTTTGAGTATACGAGACAACATTGCCTATGGGAGGGATGCCACCATGGATCAAATTGAAGAGGCTGCTAAAATAGCTCATGCACATACATTTATCAGCTCATTAGAGAAAGGTTATGACATGCAGGTGAAGCTTGGTTGACATGATCACATACCTATGGTTCTTTGTTACGGGATTGTATTTTCAACTGTTTCCTTTTAATTGGTAGTCACGTATTTATTTTCCTAACTACGTTTCCTGTCTTTCAGGTTGGCAGGGCTGGTCTAGCTTTGACCGAAGAGCAGAAAATAAAACTCTCTATTGCAAGAGCTGTGCTTCTAAATCCGTCGATTCTTCTGCTTGATGAGGTTACTGGTGGACTTGATTTCGAGGCTGAGAGGGCTGTTCAGGAGGCTCTGGATCTGCTTATGTTGGGACGCTCAACAATAATAATTGCTCGAAGGCTTAGTCTCATAAGGAATGCTGATTATATAGCAGTTATGGAGGAAGGTCAACTTGTTGAAATGGGTACTCATGATGAATTATTGACCCTGGATGGCTTATATGCAGAGCTTCTTAGATGCGAAGAGGCAGCAAAACTTCCCAAGAGGTCGAATATCGGAATCAAATCATGCTTCTTCCCCCTTTGCCATGCATTATTGTTTGGTGTTTACCCAGAATATAACATGGCACTTTTCAAGAACAAATATTGGGATGGTGAAAGTGGCATGAGTTTGTTAAGAAAATTATTTTAGAATAATAAACTAATAATATTTACACTTTCTTTAGTTCATTTGGATACCCACTGAAGAACATCATTTAATATTTTGTGTTTTAATAATGTGCAAGATTTTCTGATACCAGTTGATAGGATTTGGCAAAATATCAGAGTAAAACGCAACGAAACACCAACAAATGGCCCAGAGAACTGGATTTTCTTTGATATATCAGTAAGGGAAAGTACAAACTACGGAGACATTTCTTTGATATATCGAGAGGCTCCAGATTTCTCTCCCAATCTGCCTTCCCATCCCAATTGTGACCAAATTCCCAATCTGCCTTCACACCTTTCACCCTCCCCATCTTATACTAAGCCTAACCTCCTAGAATATTCTAAAGTTAGTTATGCCACCTCATTGGTAAAGCATAATCCCCTACAATTCCTCTTACATATACTTTAGAATATTCTAGGAGGTTAGGCTTAGTATAAGATGGGGAGGGTGAAAGGTGTGAAGGCAGATTGGGGATTTGGACACACTTGGGATGGGAAACCAGATTGGGAGAGAAATCTGGAGCCTCTCCAATTGCTCTAGAAAATATTTTAGCTTTTCTTGTATTTTTCCTTTCTTCTTCCATTACTTCTGAATTGTCTGTGTAGTTTGTACTTTCCCTTACTGATATATCAAAGAAAATCCAGTTCTCTAGGCCATTTGTTGGTTTTTCGTTGCGTTTTACTTTGATATTTTGCCTGATCCTATCAATTCCCAATCTGCCTTCACACCTTCCACCCTCCCCATCTTATACTAAGCCTAACCTCCTAGAATATTCCAAAGTTAGTTATGCCACCTCATTGGTAGAGCATAATTCCCTAAAATTCCCCTTACGTATATTCCTATTAGTCAACTTGTTGAAGTGGGTACTCATGATGAATTATTGACCCTAGAAAGCTTGTATGCAGAGCTTCTTAGATGCGAAGAGGCAGCAAAACTTCCCAAGAGGTCAAATATCGGAATCAAATCATGCTTCTTCCCCTTTTGCCATGCATTATTGTTTTGTTTACCCAGAATATAACATGGCGCTTTTCAAGAACAAATATTGGGATGGTGAAAGTGGCATGAGTCTGTTAAGAAAATTATTTTAGAATAATAAACTAATAATATTTACACTTTCTTTAGTTCATTTTGATACCCACTGAACAACATCATTTAATAATGTCCAAGATTTCTCCACTGGTATGCTGATAGCGCACTTTTTTTTTTATTTTAAAAAAAGGATGCCTGTTCGGAACTACAAGGAGACTGCAGCATTCCAAATTGAGAAGGATTCCTCTGCAAGTCATAGCTTCAAAGAACCATCATCCCCTAAAATGATCAAGTCACCCTCTCTTCAAAGAGTTTCTAATGTATCCCGACCTCCTGATGGCATCTTTAACTTGCAAGAATCACCAAAAGTTCGGAGCCCACCACCTGAGAAGATGGTGGAAAATGGTCAGGATTTGGATGCAGCAGATAAGGAGCCATCAATAAGAAGGCAGGACAGTTTTGAAATGAGACTGCCGGAGCTACCCAAGATTGATGTTCAGTCTGTGCATCGACAAACATCAAATGATTCTGACCCAGAATCCCCTGTTTCACCACTTTTAACATCTGATCCTAAAAATGAACGCTCCCATTCACAGACTTTTAGTAGACCACATAGTCATTCTGATAATATTTCAGTTAAAATGAGAGAAACAAAGGATGCGCGGCATGGAAAACCACCATCACTTAAGAAGCTGGCCGAGCTTAGTAATGCTGAGTGGCTTTATGCTGTGTTAGGAAGCATAGGTGCTGCTATCTTTGGTTCTTTCAATCCCCTTCTTGCTTATGTTATTGGCCTTGTGGTGACAGCCTACTATAGAATAGATGATCATCATCACTTACATCGGGAGGTAGACAAGTGGTGCTTGATCATCGGCTGCATGGGTATTGTGACAGTTGTTGCCAACTTTTTGCAGCATTTCTACTTTGGTATTATGGGAGAGAAAATGACAGAAAGAGTTAGGAGAATGATGTTCTCAGGTACAAAACCCCTCCTTTTGCAGTATTTTCCGTTTAAATAATGTTTAGTTCTGAACATTACTTAATCTTTTGCTATAATATGGCAGCCATGCTACGCAATGAAGTGGGATGGTTTGATGATGAGGAAAACAGTGCTGACAATTTATCCATGCGATTGGCCAATGATGCTACTTTCGTACGAGCTGCTTTTAGCAACCGGCTTTCTATATTTATACAGGACAGTGCTGCAGTCATTGTTGGTCTTCTTGTTGGTGCTTTGCTTCACTGGCGCTTAGCACTTGTGGCTTTTGCAACCCTTCCAATTCTCTGTGTTTCTGCCATTGCCCAGGTTTGGACCTGCTCTTCTAGTTTTCCAAAAATAACTTTTCCCTGATAGTTGTGTTGAGCTTTTATTTCTTTATGATGTCATGTCAATGCTGTTTATGGAAATTTATGCCTCTGGCAAAATCCAGTGGTTTTGAAATTTCATATTGTTTAGAAAATTTCAGATTCTGAATGAAACGTGAATTGTGGTTGCTAATCCAAAATTGTGTGATTTTCTTCCATTGATTCTTGTTGATGGTGTTTTATCTTCTTCTTAATTCAGTTCATTCATTACAAAACAATTCAGATAGATAATATTCCAGTGACAAGTAGGTATGAATGTAAAATTGGTCTCCTTTACTGCAAGAATGCTATGGGGGCATAACAAATACAAAACCCTAGAGATGTCTGGATATGTGTCAGACTTACCAATACTTAAAAGGGAAAGTGAAGAAACCCACGAAACAAAAGGAAAAGGGTAATTTTTCATTTGAGTATTCTTTGGTTGAGATTCATTTCTCTCTCTCTCTCAAATCAAGGTTAATGAGACGTCCTGCATAAGAACTCAATGAGTATTCTGTTGAGAATATTTTAACAAATATTGATATTAAGGTTGGTATGGCCTTGCAGTAACTGTAATATATATGATGTTTCAGTTATCTTATTGGGATAGGATCCGTTTACAAACTTTTTGTTGCAAATTACACTAAGTACGACCGGTCGTACACTGCATGATTAAAGTATGAGGTCGTACTTAGTGTAGTTTGTAAATATAACATGCCCCTATCTTATTAATGATTTATAGTAAGCTTAATTTGGCTGTGTCTATGGCTAATTTTATTCTTCAGCAGATTTTTGTCCTTAGAAAGGAATTAGAAAAATAGTTCTGTTACATTTACTTTCTTTCAGCATCAATGTTAACATCATTGAATGCTAGTTCACTATCAGTCTTTGCGACAATCTTGTTTACCACAATGAATGTTATTAAATTAATGGACCCTCCCTGGATAAGTGAGATCCACGCCTCACAATGTAATTTTGTTTTGATTATATGGATGAATTGCTAAAGCTGGTTAGGAATAGTAGGAGAGTTTATTTTAGTTTAATCTTTTGCATAAAATACATATTAAGTGCAGCTTGCTTGAATATTGCAGAAATTGTGGCTTGCTGGATTTTCAAGGGGCATACAGGAAATGCACAGAAAGGCGTCTTTGGTTCTTGAAGATGCAGTTAGAAACATTTACACTGTTGTTGCTTTTTGTGCTGGTAATAAGGTAATGGAGCTCTATAGGCTGCAGCTGAAGAAGATATTTACGCAGAGCTTTCTTCATGGGATGGCAATTGGATTTGCATTTGGCTTTTCACAGTTTCTACTTTTTGCTTGCAATGCCCTTCTACTTTGGTACACTGCGGTATGTATAAGAAATGGTTACATGGATCCACCTACTGCACTCAAGGAGTACATGGTTTTCTCATTTGCAACATTTGCACTTGTGGAGCCCTTTGGGTTGGCTCCTTACATACTTAAACGACGAAAATCTCTCATATCAGTGTTTGAAATTATAGATCGTGTGCCTAAAATTGATCCTGATGATAGCTCGGCATTGAAGCCACCCAATGTATATGGAAGCATTGAGTTAAAAAATGTTGATTTTTGTTACCCATCTCGTCCAGAAGTGTTGGTATTGAGCAATTTTAGTCTCAAAGTCAATGGGGGGCAAACCGTTGCTGTTGTGGGTGTTTCAGGGTCAGGGAAGAGCACTATAATATCTTTGATTGAGAGATTTTATGATCCAGTTGCTGGCCAAGTTTTACTGGATGGGAGGGATTTAAAGCTCTATAACTTGAGATGGTTGAGGAGCCACCTTGGTCTGGTTCAGCAGGAACCTATTATCTTCTCAACCACCATAAGGGAAAACATTATATATGCAAGGCATAATGCCAGTGAAGCTGAGATGAAAGAGGCTGCAAGAATAGCAAATGCTCATCATTTCATCAGCAGCTTGCCTCATGGTTATGACACTCATATTGGGATGAGAGGTGTTGACTTAACCCCCGGACAGAAACAGAGAATCGCAATTGCAAGGGTAGTGCTGAAAAATGCACCTATCTTATTGTTGGATGAGGCAAGTTCATCAATTGAATCTGAGTCAAGCCGAGTGGTGCAAGAGGCTTTAGACACGCTAATAATGGGAAACAAGACCACTATTTTAATAGCGCATAGGGCTGCAATGATGAGGCATGTGGACAATATTGTAGTGCTTAATGGAGGACGGATAGTGGAGGAAGGGACTCATGATTCGTTGGCGGCAAAGAATGGTCTGTATGTCCGATTAATGCAACCTCATTTTGGTAAGGCTTTGCGTCAGCATCGGCTTGTTTAGGATGGGAGTATGTGATGTGAGTAATTGCTCCTAATGTTGCTTCATGCGCACAGTTTCATTTTCTGCTTGAATTGAATCGCTGGTGGCTTCTGTTCCTGAAGGGTTTTTCCAAGAATGTCTGGTGGAAATTATGGGTAGCAATGGGAATGATGAAGCTTGGATTAGCAATCGGCATTGGTAGGCATAGGAAGAGAATACTGTAGGAAGATAGATGTTTAGAATTTAAATACAGGATTTTGGAGTTTGGTTGGTTTGTGGATTTGGGCTGGATTCTTTTTGAGGCAAGCAGCTTAGACCGAGGGTGTTTTGTATCCATGGTATTGATTTGTTTGTCAAGAGAGGGTGGAATCAAACACTAATTCTGCTGATGTGACTCTTTTATTGGACTCCCTTTTCACTCTCCCTAACTCAAGCGTGGATAATGAACTTATTCATAACTGTAATTTTGTTCTTCAATTTGTGAAAATTTGAGAAAATTCAGATCGAAGAGTTGTAACCTCTGTATATATATATAGTGGTAGTTTAGAAAGCATTCCTTTTGCTGCTTGAATCCCATGAGTGTTTTTCCCCCCCAGATATAATGGATGCAAATTTTCAAGTGTATTTGCCAAGAATTTAACTACATTCTAATAAACTTTCAATATTGTTTCAGCCCCTTTTACATGTATAAAGAATGAATGGACAAAGTTCAGTGCGCACCGTTGTCCCGTCTAGGCATAGGAGTTAATAAAGCATTTCGTCACCCAATCTTTTGAGTCAGGTAAGACAGGTTCTGTACAACATGTCATTCGTTCTTTCTGCATTTCATGTGAAAACTAGAGTTCTGTGCACACAAATTAATCGTTGCTTTCATTCTTCTCCTTTCCCCCCGGTTTTAGAGTTGGTGCTTCTTTTCAAATTTATATTTCGAGTGTAACAGATCAAGAGGCGAGTGTTCTGGATTTTGCTTGTTTGATTCATAAAGCCTTTAATTAATGGGAAAAATAAATCCTCCGTTATAGGAAAATTCTAATCTCAAGTCATAGATACATCAAGTGTGAGATTCATCTATTTAAAAAAAAAAGATAAAATAAATGACACATCTTTTTATGATTTGTGCACGAAGGATTTATTTTCTCATGTAAATGAGAAAAACAAACCACTTCATTAATTCACACTGTGAATAATAACTTTAAGTTGGAAGCATGAGTTTCAGAGTACCATTATGTAGTTCTCAATGATCCTGAAAATCTTTATACTCATGCATCTTGAAAATCTTTATACCTATACCCTTCTCCATCGCATTCCATTGGCTCCGACAATTAACGTGTAGCACCTTCCTGTGTGCAGGTTTTTAGCAGTCTTAGGTCCACCACATGATGTCATTATATAAAAGTAATATCAAATTCCATGTCTCTAATTACGATTTTCCTGATATTTCTACACAATAAGTAATGCAGTCTCAAAATTTTACAAGATTGTGATTTTGCTTGCTCATTCCCTAAATTCACTTTTCAACAAAAAGAAATAGACTAACATCTATTGCAAGTCCACTTGCCCCAAATAGCTGCTATAGAATATAGATTACTCTATTAACTAATTGAATCCAGAAACATTTGTAGTCTTTACAACCATAATAGTCTATGCTATCATTCGGAGGCTTATAGCCTATACATTTTATAAAAAGAATTAGTTACACACTTGGATTTCCAATTATATATATGTATTTTTTTGGTGTGCAAATAATTAGAGTGGATCCTCTTTCTAAGATTTTATATAATTTGGTTATGTGAAAATTTTGTGTTTAATTTACAAAGGGATCCAATTAAAACTTATGAAGAGAAAGAAAGACATAATTTTTTTTGCATATGATATGAAATTTTAACCTGAGTTGATCTATTCCCATTTGAATAATGAATTTTGAAATTTCAGAAAAAAATTGAAAGGAAATTAAATTTCATTTATTGAAATTTCCTTCATTTATAATTTTTTTTTTCTTTGATAACTATCTATGAATGGGATTATCTCGACCTACAATTCGATTTTGATATTTGATATTTAATAAAGCGTTTAAATGGTGAGGTTACCAACAATACACTCTTTAATCTTTTCCAAACGGCATGCTTCGATTATCTTTATTTTTTTTAAATATTTTTGTTACTGAATAAAATTTTATTAAATAATTTAAATTTAACTCATCAGCATAAAATTTACATAATAAATAAAGGGAAAGGATATTGTAACAATCAAGTTTGTGTTACTACCATGTTACTACCAGTCAATCTCACTGTTAGATCGCTTATGTTGATCTAACGGTTATATTTATTTCCATCTTTGTATGGTCATGATTCCCCAAATTTAAAGTAAAAGCATTAAATATGAGAAATCATGACCATACAAAAGTGAAAATAAATATAAAATATTAAATTTGGGGAATCATGACCATACAAAGATGAAAATAAATATAACCGTTGGATCAACATAAGCGATCTAACGATGAGATTGACTGGTAGTAACATGATAGTAACACAAACTTGGTTGTTACAATATCCTTCCCCATAAATAAAAGCGTACCATTGAAAGCACACTACTAATTCAAAATGATATCATTTTGATATTAAAAGAAAAAAATAAAAGATTTTTTAAAAAAATTATTTCTCTTTTAGAATACGAATTTTATTAAGAAATAATTTTATATCTTAAAATATAAATTCATTTTTAAAATAGAATAAAATAAGATCAGGCTAATTTACTTTATAAGGAATAACTTTATCTCATATCACATGCATCCATTTTTTAAAATAAAATAAAAATAGAATGATAATTTACATTTAAGAATATAATTTTATATATGTGATAGATTCAGTGTAAAAATAGAATAAAATGAGATTATATAAATTTTTAAATTAGATTAATTAATTTTCCCCAAGATAATAAACCTCAATTGTACCTTAAAATGGACAAAACAATAATGAGTAGCTATGAAGCACTGACACTTCAAAAATTCTGACGTGTCGTGTCCGACACTTTTCGACACTCCAACACATGTTATAGAAATTCAAAAAAAAATTTAAAGGTTATGTTGCATTGAGTTTTTAGTTCTAACTATTGGATTCGTTGGATTACGATTATTATTTTATTGTGTTTAATTAAATATTTGGGATATCTTATATTTTTTTACAAAATTTATGAATATTATAAGTTTATATTCATTTTTTTGTTAAATCATTGAATATTAAATATAATATACACTATATAAATTAAAAATATTATTTAATATCAAAATATGTCCTAACGTGTCGAAATCTAATATTTTTTAGAATTAATATGTCAGAGTATCATGTCGTATCGCATCACGTGTCCCGTGTCGGTATCGGTGTTACATAAATGAGTAATCAGACAACTTGTACCTTGGTACGGTACCCCAAGTACCTTTCAGTTCACACATCACAATCACACAACAGTTCTGTACTTTATAAATAGTACCCTTTCCTCTTCCTGTCTTAAAACACGCACCCTCTCACCAGCTCCACCGCCACCGCAGCAGCAACATCCGCCGCATTCTCTATCACCGGAGCACTGGACATGGGTTGGTTGAAGGGGCTCGCATAAATCATAAATGGTTGAATACGAGGAACATGTCTCTTTCCAATTGATCTTGGAATCCTCTGTTTCCTGCAAAAAAAAATTGTTCTTTATCCAAGCGTTCAGCACAACAATTCTAGAGATCTAAAAGTAACAAAGCAAACCCCAAATCCAGATAATTTAACTTAGAACTCTAAACACTGAAGTGGGTTGCTGCTAAAAGTCAAGAAAAGATCAAACACAGCAAGGAAGAAAGGAAAAAGACGGCGAAACAAAAAAGAGAGAAAAAAAAATGGTAGTAGTTTATATCACTTAGCAACAAAAGTCATTGAAACTAATGGCAACCCATCTCTCTGTTCCTAAAAGTGAATCACTAAGCTCACTGAGACAAAATTATTAGCAGCAAAAACAACCCTGTAACGACAAATAAAAAAAATATTTCATGTCTGCATTTGCATACACTTGCTACTGAATAGCTCCGCCGCTGGTACGAGGTTCGACCGCATGATATCCAACGTTTGGCACAGTATTGTATAAAATAATATATTGCATAAGATAATATCATCTAATATTTGGTATAATACTATTTAGGATAAAAATAAATATTTTTGATAAAAATATCTTTTAATAAAGAATTTATGTAATTCTTTAAAAAATGTCATATGATATTAATTTTTATAAAAAATTATTGATCAGTGTGTCCAAAACATAAATTAATTTTTATAAAAATAAAAATATTCAAAATTTTAAAAATTAATATACTATTTTAATATATTAATATTAAAATAATATATTACTTTTTTAGAATTACACTGGTCAATGATGTTAATACATCAACCTCTTATCAGGCCTTATCCCTCTCCCTTAAGGCGGATTAAGTTATACATCATTTCAATGTATTAAGGAATTCTGCTGTATAAACTTATACTATACGATGGTCACACCAAATAACTGAAAATATCATAACCTATTGTATAAACTTATACTATCACACCAAACAGACCCTAACTATAGAATGAGGTAGAGAGAGACAATTACACGCATTAAAGATGGAACCTTCTCTTACTCCTACAGTTTTGCATTAACTCGAGGTATATTCTTAGGTGTGATGTATAACGTCTGATAGTATAAGCTTATACTATACGTTATCATATTTTTAGTTGTTTGGTGTGATAATTGTATAATATAAGTTTATACGGCATGATTGCTTTATACATCAAAATGATGTATAACTTAATTAGGCATATGGAGGGTAGGATTAGGCTTGATAAAGGGTTAATATATTAACCAATGAAATTTTCAAGAATTAATATATTAATTTAATATTAGTATATTAAAATATAAATTAATTTTCAATATATAATTTTTTTAAATATTTGAGATTTTTATTTTTAAATAATTAAAATATTTTTTGGACAATCTGATCAATATATCTCTATAAAAATTAATATATCTGATATATTTGGAAAAATTATGTAAATTCATTATTAAAAGATATTTTTGACAAAAATATTTATTTTTAACCTATCTAGTATTATAAAGTGTATTACCAAATATTGGATGATATTATCTTATACAATATCATGTCAAACGCTGGATAGTATTAAAATTTAAGTCTTATACAATCATGCCTTATACTATCAGATCTTTTACTATCATACCTTTTTCTATACTATGTACCAAGCTAATTGTTTGGTAAAAGGTTTGGAAGAATTGTGCCCTAAGCCCATTGTTTGGTAAGAAATCAACGGTTTATTGAATTGTTTGGTAAAAATATCCAAACATGCCCTAAGCCCATTTTTGGTAAGACATGATAATCAGGCTTTATATCAGTATTTTCTCTCTTTTCAATTTTTTTTAGTATTCTTTTTTTTTATCCAATAGTATTTCTTTTGGTAAGCTTATCCAATAGTAATTAGATATATAATGAGTTGTTAATAAATTTTTTTTGATAATAAGAATATATATATATATATATATATATATATATATATATATATATATACGAAAAAGATATTTGTCCTTTTAAAGGATATAACTTTATGTCATTTTAGATCTTAACTGTTGATTTCTGTCAATCAACCATTATGATTTATTGAATTTTATTATGAATTAATAAGTTTGACTCAAAAAATCCTAGTCGATGATTGACGAAAATCAACGGTTAAGATTTAAAATGACACAAAAATATATCCTTTAAAAGGAAAAATATTTATTTCCATATATATATATATATAAGCAATGATTGTCTCATTTCACAACAGAGAAGAAATACTTCCTGCCCTCACATCGAGTTTTGTGTCAAATTTTTATTTTTATTTTTTTAAAAAACGTTGGCCATACATTTTTGTTTGAGCATGAGATAATTTATTCTTTTCTATAAAATGAGAAAAGTTTATATATATATATATATATATATATTATATATATATATATATAGGGTTAGATTATTTTGTCTACTCTTATTTTGCATATCCCTTTCAATATCGTTCGATTACAATATCATCCAACGATCAATACGTGTGATATAAAATAAACCTTTCCCCCTTTCTTTCTCCTCACTTCCTCCCACACCCTTTTTCTCTTCCTCTGCGACAAAGACCGAAAATAATGAGCAAATCGAACGAAAAACACATACGAGCATCAATTTAAAAACCTCACTAATTTTGCCTATCCCTAAACAAAATATCTTCAAAATTAAAGGTTTTAATTAATAAATATAAGAAATGTTATATTTACAACCTCTTTTCATTTACAACTTGTTATAACAAAATCTTAAATATTGATTTCTGTCAATCTGGCGGTTATAATTTATTGAGAATTAATAATTAATTAGTAATAATAATTAATTAATTAATAATTAATTAATTAATAATAATTAATTAATAAATAAATAGCTACAGTTATATAGCTACGTCTAAAACGTGGCTAATTTTCAAAAAAAATTGAAACATTATTTGCTACGTTTATTTAGCCAATGCTTTTGTAAGGCTTGAAACGTGACTAAATTAACTAATGCTAAGATACATGCTGATGTAACATGGCTCCACCGGTGGACTCAACTCTAAATCCACCTCTTCAAATGCTCCATCTTCATGTGGTTGACTCTGAGGCGAACCTATTTGGTCACATGAATTTTTGAATTTTTTTTTAAAGTATAGTAGTCAAATATGATATTGGTTAGATTAGGTTTTGCTTGGATATATAATGAAGGATGAAATGGAAATGAATGTAATACAGTGGGATGGAATGGGATGATATATATTTTATTGGATATTTTATGATGTCATACAACAAATCAGCTTGATTAAAAAAAAAAAGGTGTTGGGAATAATTTTTTGTGTTAAGTTGAAGTTTTTGTCTTATTTATATTTTGGTTTTTAATGTATTTGAAATTTTTTTTACAAAAAATTTCGGGGGCACTTCCACTGAACCCTGTCACTAAATATGTGGACGTAAAAAAATATTTTCTGGATCCGCCACTGGGTTGACTAACGGTGGTTGGTAACTTGGTATGGACCGTCTAGTTGTGCCACTATCTTGCTATTCGTTTTAATTGAAATTTCAGTTTCTATGAGTTTTATTTATTTAGTATTTATTATTTTAGTAAATGTTGGTTAAAAACAACATGTCTATCCAAAAATCAATAAATACACCATATTATTCTTAAAAACAATTCTTAAATATTTATTGCTCTCTAATATTTTCTCTAAGAAAATAAAAATTATCCAATTGAACGTTTCGATATTAAGAAAAGGATCGAAATGTGATCGAATAGTTTAAGAAGAAAAATTGTTTTACTACTTTTCTGAAAGAAGTTAGGCATTTTTTTTCGTGTTTGCCGTCGCATATTTTTTTAAAGGAGAGGATATAAAGTCTTCTGGATGCTAATTAAATGACATTATATTATATAAGGTCTTCCAAGAAGGATCAGCGTGGCTCCCATGCTCCTTACACGCATTACTATTTCCTTTTGGCTAATGACATTTCAAAGAAGCAAGTAAACAACAGTTTGACTTTGACCTCATCGGCTTCATTTGAAAGAGAAAAGAAGACAAACGCCACGTGGGGGTACACGATAGTTTTTTTTTTTTTCCTTCAAATAATATAAATTATTTATGGGTTTTATATTTATCAACTTACATGAGAATTGAGATCTTATGTTATAGAGACATAAAGTATGTGAGACTCATATATTAGAAAAATTTATGTGTAGAACTCATGTCAGCACGGAAATCGAAGAGTGTGTACGAAGGTTTGAATTCTCATGTTAAATGATAATTATACAACTCATTATTTATCTCATTTTATATTTGGTAGGTTAAAATAAACAATAAGACATAATCAATTCATTGATGATCAAGTGGGCATGCAAGTGGATGAAATGAAACAAGTGCTATTTAATTAGTAATGAGTATTGTGTCATGATAGATAGTAAGATAGGATAGAAGGAAATTGAGAAAAGGATAACATTCATTTATTCATGTGCTAGCTGTTGAACTGACTTGTGTACAACACTGAAAATTATGCTTAGAATTATTCACAAGTTTCCAAAGATTCAAGTTACACGTGAGAGGTAAGTTAACCAAACAAGGCAAGTAGTTCGATTTTGATAATATGTTAGCTTTTGTTGTTAAATAGTGTTTAGGGAGTGCCAGAGATGGGAGCCTATTGGTATGCTTCTAAGAAAGGGACTATTAAACTCTGTATCTCACTACCAACTATGATTCCATACAATAATTTTTTTTTTTTTTTTTTTTTTTCACCATTCCTTCCTTGAAAAAAAATAAAATAGAGTCAGTCAAATGTGAGTTCGTACTTTAACTAAGTACGAACATTTATCAAAGAAGTAAACATTTGCTGAGCAAGGGATTTTACGAAACCGGAAAAAATTTGGTTCATAGGGGAGTACAAAAAAGCAATGTGCAGGGAGAGAAAGATAATTACGCATAGTAACAATTACATAAGAAATTCGAGCAGGTTATATTTATAAATTTTTTGTTTACAAACTCTTACAAATTACAGTATCTTCTCCCAGGAAAACACTAGTTACACTATGTTCTCCCGGAAGCAAATAGTATAATTTGTAAAAATTTGTAAAAAAAGTTTGTAAACGGATCATTCACTTAAGAAAATTTTTTATAATCTAGAAAGTTTCGACAAAAGGGTTTTATAAGAATTATGTTATAGGAAAAATGTTTGTATTATGTTATAGAGATTCATTTTGCGTGTCAGAAATTATTTTTTTTGCTGTGGGCCCCACAAAATGTTGTGAGTGTATGAAATTGGTTTGTGTTGTACTGCATGCATTATTCTGGATAAAATTAATTTGCATCTCCAAAACAATACGGGTAAAGGAATTTTGTAAACATCATAGGCTGGTGCACAAAAATTAAGATATTTTGTGGGGGTAAGATTTGCAAATTGTGGCGGTCTTTGACCCTCACAAAAGATTTTTGTGGCATTAATTTATTTAAGTATTTTCTGGAGGTTCTAAACCCCCACAAATATTACATTTTCTGGAGATTCTACCACAAATGTTATATCATTTTCTGGAGGTTTCGAACCCCCCACAAATGGCACTTATAGACTTCCACCATATTTATAACTTCCTTGAGGTCAGAGACCACCATAATTTTTTTAATCATTTTTGGCAGATTTAAACCTCCACTATTTGTCACATTTTGTGGTGACTTTGAACTACCATTATCTATAAGTTAAAAGATTTATATATCATAATTTTAAAATCGGGCGAATCATTTGTTTTATTAGCCAATTCATTATTTACTTATTAAATCTCTTGAGATTTCCTTAATTACTATATACTAGTTATTCAAAAGCAACACTGTAGTTCCAGAACAGATATATGGAAATGAGAACCGCATTTAAGCAGGTAGGACAGAATCAATATGGTTGAGAAAACTGAATATAATTTTCAACAATTGGCGATAATATTGTTCGTCAAGTGAATATAATGTTATTACACTCCACAAGAAAACTAAAGTATAATAAATAGAAGGTGTCCAAGACACGAGCCAGGGTATTATAATACATTTCTAAATCTATAAACTCAAGTTTATGGATGCATACGTAATCAAGCTATTGTGTCCTCGTTCTGCTAGTTTTTGCTGCCCTTGAGAGAAATATGGATGTGCCTGCAGGATATATATGGAAGCAAAAAGTTAGTGAGAGAAATATGAATGTGCTTGTAGGATATACGCCGATGGGAGCAAAAAGCTAGCGAACGCAACTTAAAAATAAAAAACTAAATAACCAAAATTAAAAAATAAATACCCAAGGTGAAGCTCGACATCAGAATTGGCTGCTCCAATAGCCTGTTGACTCTCTCTGGAATGTTTGACGAGAGCTTTGTAAAGAACAGTTTTGTTCCTAGACTTTGCAATGTTGGTATATGCTTTGGCCATTACTATTTGATCTAGCATGAGTTTCAGAGTTGAATCAGAATTTGGGTTTTCATATTCTTTCCTCCATGTACTATACTTTCCCTTGACCGTGGTATCAAACCCTTCAGAGCAGAATATTTGATGGATTGAAATAAATAAATTAATACAAGCTCCAAAACTCAGGTGGCTATGATGTTGTAAGAAACCTTCTAAGGTTTGTGAATGCATGTTATCAAAGAGTAAAAACTTACACAATTGAAAAACCTTCTAAGCTCCAAAACTCCACATCTCAACGCAATTATTATGATCACCATATATTGTCAGCTTCAACTCTGCATACTGTACTAATATATATAACTCACAACATATATAACTCGCAACTCTGCGTTAGAACAAGGATTTGAAATTCATAAAAAATGCTAGCAAAGCATCTTGTCATAAATGAGTATATATTAACAAAATTACTTGAATCATAAAATAAGTATATATCAACAAAATAATTAAATCAAGTAAACGCTCTTTCAGTTAAAAAGAGAGAGAGAGCATACGAAGCAAGGTATCACTGAAACATGCTTTCTACAGTGCTCTGAAACCATATCTGAGGCAGGTATGTTTATGTCACACCCTTTGTAGTTGTAGGCTCCAGCTTCAGTCAGCAAGAAAGCAAATGCCCAAGTAATTGCCAAACCCAAAGGAACCTGGTAGTTAGGTGAAGAGAAAAAACATCACACTTCAGATATCATTTGCTACATCACAGAATTTATGTTCACTACGGAAGAGTAACTAAGAAGTATAACATTAAACTTACCCCATATACTAGAAATATGCGATGTCCAAGAACAGATATCTTACGAAGATACTGCAGAAAGCAAGAAAGACTAGATTAAGTATGTTAGCACAGTGCAATGATCAATACCATAGACACAGAACTTGAATTCAACAAACTTACAAGGGAAAAAGCAATAACCACTAATATCTGTACTGCGCCGATCTCAAGACATGTACCAACTAGCGGAAAACCATAACGGTAAAACGAAAGACCAACTGCAGCAATAATTATTAAAAATCAATTTTATTTAATAATGAATGAAAATATATCATTTCCTTTCAAAAACATATATAAATGACTTAAAAGTATACAACATATAATATTATAAAGAACTATGTAATTTTGTTTTTCCTAATTGCTCTCATTCACATCGTTCTTGCATTATCTCCTATGAATATTATAAAATATATCATTTCCTAATTGTTGTATCCAATTTTTTTTTTATCACCCTGCCACCAATCCCGACCTACAGAGCTAAATGAAACCAAGAACAATAAGAATATTCTACATGAAGGGGATCCGTTGGAGATTAAATAGAACACAACATCTATATATATATATATATATATATATATATATATATATATATATATATATATATATATATATATATATATATATAGGGTTTAGTGAGTGTGACTGGATGTAAAAATCGGTCCAGTGCACTATGTTCTCCCGCGAGAACACAGTTATAGTAAAATTATAACTATGTTCTCCCAGTAGAACACCATTGTAATATTTTTGCACTATGTTCTCGCGGGAGAACATAGTGCACTGGACCGTCCAGTCACAACATTCGAAGTCCCTTAATAGACACACATAAACACACACAAACATCTATTAAACTTTTTAAATCAAAAATTAGCCATGGTTGAAAGTTGAAAGAATATCTGATAGGCTGCATAGGCTGTTGATGAATTTGGAGCCTTCTTGGATGCTCGAGTATTCTTAAGAGTCATAATGAGTTTTTGTCTCTCACCTTCAACCTCTGCAAATTGAAGACTTAATTGAGAGTAACGGTCATGCATCTCTTTCAACCTCTGCAAATTTAACTTTGCCCCCACATAAACAATATGCAGGGGCTCATTAATAATAACAGAATCACGCTCTCCCTCGATCAAATCATATACGTATAATCGAAAGCAATTTAATTACCTTAATCTGAAAGTATAAAACATTATTTGGGTGATTTACAATTTAATGAGTTGTTTATAATGAAAAATATATCAAGCGCAACCTGGTATCATGAAGAAAAAAAATTGAAATTTGTGTTAAGCATTAAAGGTTATATAAAATCTTAAATTAAACCAAATTCAGTGTATGTAAATCAATAATTTATATTTTATTAAAATAATATTCATGATCCAAATAGGAACATATTCGGACAAAATTTTAATAGGCTCCTGGCCTGAAGGGGTATTTTCACCCATGTCAATATCAAGATTTTAAACTCATTTAATACATTATTATAGTATTAAATGAGTTTAAAACTTAAGAAAATTATTAAAATAATATTTTAATGGTATAGTATTATATAATTAAACAATTGTATAGATTTAGGGTCAGGCCACAAATAATATCTTTGTGACTCTGCTAACTAGTGTAACTTGAATGGCCTATTTTTGACCATATTAGAGAGGTGAATTAGTTAAATGTGTGCAAGAAGACCTACACATCACTTGATCAGAATACTAAAAATTAAAACTAAAAATAATATCTAATTGATAAAAAAATAAAATGACATCGTCTACTCTCTCAAAATATGAATCTTAATTGAATAAAGCATACAAGAGAGATGTTACTTGTGAGGTAGGTAATGCATTTATAGTAAGAAACACGTATATAAATATATAGACAATGATTGTCTCATCTATATACCATACTTAGAGTCACTTTAACTGCATATCCAACGAATGTAGATAAAAGGAACAAAGAAAGATGTCACATGTTGAGGCTCGAAGGTTCCTGTTAAATGGGAATTAAGGATGTCCAAGTAAAAGTTACTATGTACATGGTTTAAGGTAAAGCAATCAAAGGGTTCAATCTGTCACCTGAATTGCAGGATTCTCCCACGAGTCTCGATTTCCTGTGTAAGCTCATTGGTGAGATGTGGGTAATCCAACCTGCCTCCAATTTCTGAAAGTTTTTCACCAATGTCCTACCAGAAAAATTAACCTCTATTTGAATTAAAAAGACTTCGACATATAACTTGGACAAAGCAATAAACCCTTCCAGAAGAAAAAAAAGCCTGTATACAATTGATTATTCTATGGTTCCATAATAAAATTCAGTAACAACATACCACATCATAAACCACTCAACTAGTGTAACAAATCATATTAAAGGAGGTAACAGTGAACTACCTTGTTTTCATTGCATATAATATACTTTGAAGAATCAAGATCATTCTGAGCTAACTTCTTTGACCCATCATTCAGTACCTGTTTAAACACATCAAGTACGAACTAAGGATTACAGTTTTCTCAGTCAGTTCTATTAAACTCAACTCACATAAAACATTTTTTTCAAACTATAAACAGTGGACACTATAAAATCTCTGTATTTTTTAAGAGAAAAATAATCAACACACCCTTTCAAGTATTGCGTACTTTCATTGTCTGATACATGCTGGCAAAAATATTAGGATCTTTTTCCACAGCATGTGCATATTCATCATCAATGTGGGTTCTTGGGACTGAAATCAGCAGAGCACAAGGTAGAAAAAATCTCATTTCGCAAACCACATCAAACCTCATATTGAAAGATACAATTAAGCGAGAGAGAATGTGATACACAAAAGGTATACAGAAGAGAAAGGTGTAATAAAAATCAAAATTTCAAAGGCTGCAAGTCCTTAGGAATTCCAAAGCTTTTTAAAGTTAAAAGTATATGTAGAATTGTATTTCAAAAATTAAAAGAAGTAATGGATTCTCCCCACATAAAATTCAAAGGAAGTCATGTTATTTGATACTAAAATATTATTCTGCATATAGCTCCCCATGTTCAAGGTCTCTATCAATTAGTTCATTGTGTAACATCTGTAAGGACTTTGACTACCTAATGCATTCAGTTTGCATAGTAAATACCTTTCTGAATGAAATATCACCTTTCAAAAAGGATCCTAAAATACTCCTTCCCCCAAGAAACCAAGACCAAGCAGAATAAAAAACAGCATTGTCATTAACAATCATACAAAAAAGTAAAACTAACCACATTAATATTTTAAAACAACTTGATCATACTCAATCAAGTTCCATTCCGTCAGCAACCAAACAGTCATGACAAAACTCACTAAAAACAAAGAAAGGAAGAAGCATTAAGCATGATACCAGCTGTATTTTCATCCTCTAGATCGATTTCCCTCCAAGTTTTTGCTTAAAAATAAACTTGGAGGATCAAGTAAAAGCTTTGGAATTAAACAATAAGAAAATCATGCAAATAAAATAGAGAACATATTATTGATTAAAATTTCATAAAAATTGAAGAAAATACCCAAAATCAAGTCATGTTCACAAGCAAAAACAACACATAGGGGAAGGCACAGCTGAAATTAACACCCCTCGTAGGGGAAAAGCAACAGATACGGGGAAAAACAACAATTCTTGATTCAATCTCATACATCATCTGAGATTCAACACCCCCTCGTAGCCTTCCAAAATTATTTCAGATAA
Organism: Gastrolobium villosum; assembly: GCA_032173675.1. Lineage (NCBI taxonomy): Eukaryota > Viridiplantae > Streptophyta > Magnoliopsida > Fabales > Fabaceae > Gastrolobium > Gastrolobium villosum. The sequence continues at coordinate 143,021 of JAVKPL010008157.1, read as the reverse complement.
TGAAGAAGAACAAATTCTAAAAGAGAAGCGATGAGAATACATATATAGAAGGAGCCTTGAACTTCATCTGATGGGAACAAGCTACTGCAGAGAACGATACGCTACACGAATTGATCTCATCATCCTCCAAAGAACCACCATCTTCATTGGTGAGCGAGGGAAGAGGAACCCTTATTGGAAGCGCTGGAAACAGAGCTATATCTGAAACTCTAACTGCTGCTTCTCTCTAGAATTGGATCGTTGGGATCAGAATTGAACCTTCAAAACAACATATTCGCAAAAACAGAATGAAGATCAAAACGAGGATAACAGATGCAAGAAGAACAAGAGAGAGTGTAAGCTTGGTTAAACCGTGCAAACATGTGTGTTCTTCAGAAGCTTGTCGAAGGAACTATCCATTGAACCACTGCTAGGAAATTCCCCCATGTTTGGACTTGAGAACACTTCATGGTTCAATAAATCAAGCTCGCCGTCATCCATTCCCAAAGGAATTCCCTAAAATTTCACTGCAAAGATGCCACCAGACCTAATCAGAAAACACAGCGAATTCCAAAATGTAGGAGTGAGAAGCAGAAGAAGAAGTAGTCAATAGAAAAAAAAAAAAAAAAAAAAAAAACACTCAATTGATCGAAAAGATCAGCATGATTGGATTGTAATTAAAGATGAAATGGAAACCGAAGAAGATAATAGAATTTAGATAGAAAAGAAAGCGTAACAGGAAGTAGCTATAGGTTCACAGGAAGAAAGCGTAAAATGGATCCTTAACGACACAAAGAAAAGGAAGAAACAAAGAGGCAAAATACCATAAGAAAGAAAAAGGATCCTTGATATTATTTGCATTGTGAATGAAAAGAAATCCTCCAGGATCCCAAAAGAATAAAGGGTCAGATATCATCACCCTACCAAATACAAAATATGCATTATTTTTCACGCAACATTTATGTGAGGCAGAAAATTTGACCTTGGAGTGAGATGGATCATCATAGTCCGCCATTTCAGCAAATAGCTGGTGAGCATAACTAGATGATTTCTGCTTATGTGCACTGGATGCAATTGCATCATACGCTAAGCGGCTCAACTGAATGAAGTGTTCCTTTGTCTTTTTTAGATCTTCTTGAGCAAGATTCAATTGGTTCTGCACTTCTAACATCTTTGAAACCCTTGGGGTTTGTGTATTTGGTTGAGAGGAGGTGGGCCTCAGTGAATTCCGCTCAACCATTGAATTCACAAATCGCGGTGATCGTCCCACAAAGAGATGAAAATTTTGCAAGGGAGACGGTGATTCTGATTTTGAATTCAGTAGCTCTTTCTCCGAAAATGAATTCTTTTCCTTCGATTCAGCCATTTTATTATTAGCTTCTCCACTTCTCTCCTCATTCACCTTACTTTCTCCTCCCATTGCGTCCACCGTCAGCACCAAAACGCCCTTGCCTAAGGACGACTGCTGCAGATCCATAAAATCAAGCGAGTCCGCAGCATCAACCGACACCTTCTTGGGAGCATGGTGGATTTTCTTGAAGCAATTTTGATCTTGCGTTGCTCTTTCCGTCACAGCATCAATACCCAGAATTGCAGCATGAATTTGCAGCAACAGATTATTAATCTTGGAGAACAAAGCTCGATCTCCAATAAGACCTTTTTCCATTCTCGTTTGCATCTTGAATCTCTTGCTACGTTCGACAAGGATGAAGATTCAACCAGATGAAAGCATGATTTTTTTAGAAAAAATGACAAAGTTCACAATGATGAAAGCACCAATGTTAAGGGTGTTGAACCCTTACAGAGAATAACAAAAAGAGAACTAAAGAGACGTTCTTTCAGATTTATTTTCTTGAATGAATGGTATCAGTTACACAGCTGTCCTTTTATTACAATGACAGCAAGCTTTGAATTCCCTAACACATGCCACATCAAAACTCCTTATTATCTGATGAGGGAGGAAGTGTGAAGAAGACGACGATGCAACCATTTTTTCTTCGGAAATTGGGAATTTTATTATCTTCAAAAAAATAAATTATAACGGCTATCCTCAGAAAATGATCAAAATTTTTGAGTATAGACATTATGGAGGGCAAAATCGGCCATAAAATTATAAAAATTAACAAATAAATGGCTTTTTCTGAAAATGCACAATATATATATAATTATTGGGGGTTAAGAATTACAAATTTATCTCTGTTTTCAATCACAGAACTTTCTCCTCCCATTTGATGTAAAAGCCCCAACATAGAGATTAACCACTAAAACAAGAACACAGATAATAACCAATACAAGAACAGTAGTATTGAAGAACAACTAGGGAGATCAAAGGAGCCAATCTCCACCAGATATAACAACCACGAGTCTTGGCTCCACGATGGCAACGAAGAATTAACACCGGTCAAGCTTTTGATAAGGCATATATTTTCAATCACATATCAGAGCCTCAGCTCCAAATCAACCTCTCCAACTTCAAGGTGCTCCACCATTGCTGGTTCATAAGGCACCTCGAGTTGCCCGATTAAATCAAGAGTTGCCTTCGACAGAATTACTTGCTTCGCTGCTTTGCTGGTAGGAGACCCGACTACTCTCGCCGCTGCTCTCTGCTGCCTCCATAGCTCTCCGTGGACTGAGAATATATATCTCGGAGAAGAGCCACCATTATATAGGCGCAATAAGGAGTACCGCCATCTCCGTCGTTTTCATTCTCCGAGCTTTTTGTCTTCTTCGGCGTTTTCTTCATCTTTACGCGCTTTTGTACTTCAACCATTGATGCCATCGCTACTGCTACTCGATCGGGAAGAAGAGTAATAGAAACAAGTTTTCCTGAAACGATAACAAATATAAACATTACGGTCTACAGACTTACTTTCATACTCACTACGTAATTAACGAAAATTTAATAGCAGATGAAGGTGAAAGTGATACTTGCAACCTCTTATAACTATGTCTCAATATTGTTGATTGGTGAAAATTAATTTAATCGTAAATTATTTGTGTTGTAAATATAGGATTTAGTGGGTATCATGTAAAAGAGTATGATCAGTCATACTCAATCTAATTATGAAAAATTATTATTATTTTTTTACTTTACACATTAGTTATGTGAAAAAAAAAAAATTCAGATTTACATAAAATATGACGGGTGATATTCTGTGTAAATCATAAAAAAGACACAATTATGATACTTCTTTTTTCCATAAATATAATCCCTCCTTTTATAATATTCCTTTCAATTTGTCACTATTTTGATAACCTAACTTACTTATATTCTCTTTGCGTCCAACATCGTTTATCATTTGACTGACCGGAATATATTAAACAAGTGATAATCAGATTCAGACACTTTTTGTCTCCCGTTTTTTCTTCTTAGTTATTGTGGCGTGTTTCACCAGGTGCTGCCACGTGGTACAAAAGTTAATAATTTGACCGTAAAATTTTGGAAGTCCATAACTTTTGACTCGGGTATTCGAATTAGGTAAAAAATAATTTTATTCCACATAATCGAGATCTACGTAATGACATCTTATTTGACATATTTTATTCTCACAAAAAAATTGAATTTACAATAATCATACCATAAAGCTATTTGTTCCCCGTTACAGACTTCCTTATATACTCACTAAGGTAACGAACGAATTTGTAATATTCCATTTAATTTGTCACTTTTGATAACCTCAACTACTTATATTCTCTTTATTTCCAACATCATTTGATTGGGGAAAAAATTTAATTTATTGTTTTTTTAATAAAAAATTATGAAAATATAGTCATTTTGAAATTAATTATTAAAATATAATTAACAATCAAACACGATCACAAGGGACGTATTCCAATAAAGAGAGACACGGCCAGGTGGAGCGTGACCTAAGCGTGAGTCACGCCCACATGGGGCGAGACCAGGTTGGAGAGAGACACACCAAAACGGCGTGACTTAGGAGAAAGACACTCTCCATTGGGATGTGTTTCACTAGGTGCTGCCACGTGACACCAAAGTTAACAGTTTGACCATAAAACTTTGGAAGTCCATAACTTTTGACTCTGGTGTCCGAATTAGGTAATTTTTTTTTATTCAACATAATTTTTTGAGGTCTACATAATGATACCTCATTTGGCATATTTTATCTCTCACAAAAAAAATTGAATTTATAACAATGATATCATAATTATTAAAAATGACATAACTTTGTTACCTTATAATGATTACTAATAATCTAACATTTTTATAATCATGAATAAAAACTTAAAAATAAAAATAAAACAAAAAACACTTACTTAACTTTTTAATATAAATTACTCGATATTCTGTCACCGACACATGTTAACCGAATAAAATTATAAATTTCATAAAATTCTTCAATCAGATTTTTACTACATATCTCAATAACATACATAATTAACCTTATCATAATTTACCATGATCATAAGGATCTTTAATATGAATGTTTCTAATCGTAACAGTGATTTTCTGCTTATTAATTTGAGAATATAACGTTACAATTTATGTTTTATTGAATAATGAACGAATAATGAAAATTAATACAACTGTTGCGATTAACAAATGAAGTGAGACAATTTATGACTATATTTACATAGGAGGAATATTCTTACTACCAAATTTTTTTACTACCAACTCACTACCTATCTAATCACCATTGGATCAACATTTTCTTTTTTTTTTCAAAAACTTATTAGTATTCTCTTTTTGATTCAATGGTGATTAGATAGATAGTAAGTTAGTAATAGAAAAATTTGGTAGTAAGAATATCATTCCTTATATTTACAACACAAATAATTTACAAACTCTTACAATTATAATAATTTTCGCCAATCAACAAGAGACATGCTCATAAGAGGTTGTAAGTATCACTTTCAACTTCATCTGCTATTAAATTTTCGTTAATTACGTAGTGAGTATGAAAGGAAGTCTGTAGACCGTAATGTTATCGTTTCAGGAAATATCAGGAAAACTTGTTTCTCTTACTCAAATATTAATAAACCATAACGAACGAATAATGACAAGGAGCTTTATGTTTCTATTCAATAACGAACGAATTTGTAATATTCCATTTAATTTGTCACTTTTGATAACCTCAACTACTTATATTCTCTTTATTTCCAACATCATTTGACTGACTGGAATATATATTAAACAACTGGTTGTCAGATTCAGACGTTTTTGTCTCCCGTTTTTTCTTGAGTGAGTCCCACAGTGTCTGCCTTGAAATTCCTTTATCATTTTTTGTGGCAAAAATAAAATTTTATTATAAATTAAATAAAAAATTATGAATTTATTGTTATTTCAAAATTATTTACATGTGTATTGTAATGTGTCACATCAGAATTGAGGATGACCAGAGATGTCCCATATAGACATCAATGCCTTGCATTCACACCTCATTTAAGTGTGACCAATGACGCCCAAATTAAGCGTGTGTAGGCCTGATTTGAAGTCTACCTAAAGCGTGAAAGGTGCAGTTGTATCTATTTAAACTTTTTTTTTTTTGGTAAGCTAATATCTATTTAAACTCTTCTCCTGTATACATTATTCATGATTCTTCTCCATAATGAATCCTTATTTTTACCTACAATATTATTAGCTTATTCAAGGTGTGACATAATGTAGTACACACGTAAATAATTTCAAAACAACAATAAATTATAATTTTTTATTTAGATTACAATTTATTATTTTTTCCCTATTTTCGATGCATACTATGTTGCTATTTGTTTTAATTGAAATTTCACTTTCTATGAATTTTTATTTATTTAGTCTTTGTTATTTTAGTAAATGTTATTTATTAAAAGAGGTAGGATATTCATACTATCAAATTTTTCTACTACCACTTCATTACCACTCTAATCACCATTGGATTAGAGGAAAAGTTGAATGAAGAGAGAGAAAAGAAAAATAACTTTTGAATCCAATTGTAATTAGAGTGGTAGTGGAGTGATCAGTGGCGGACCCATAAAATTATATAAAGGGGGGCGAAAATTTTAATAAATCCAACTTATAGAATTTTAAATAAAATATAATTTTTTATAACAAAATAAAATATAATTTAACAAGTATATTAAATTGACGAATTTAACATAAATTATTTCATTGCCATATGCTATGTCAACGATGAAAAGTAGGAGAATCACAATCTTAGACCAAAAAAACATGTACAACGATATTAAGAGATGCATCAATTAAATAATTTTAATAACAAATATAATCACATAACTAAATAAATCCAAAAAGAGGGGGAAGCTCGTGGAACCCAAATTTTGGCAAGCACCTAAAACTAACATCGTAAAGTTCCATAATGCCCACATCACTACGGACCCATCTACTTCAATTATCAAGCACAATAAAGCTAAACAAACAAATTTCAAAAATTATTGCAAAATACAAGTATTTTATACCCATTTTTTTTTCTTTCACTTTCTTCTGGTTTTTGAGCATTCGAACAACATGAAACTACAAAAAGATCAAAATTTTACAAAGAGAAAGTGAATATACTCACGACAGGAAAATGAGTATCAAGCTTCTTTTTCATGCTAACAGATTTTGGGTATCAAATGAAGCAAAAGAAGGAGACTCAGAAAATGAAATCGAAAGCTTTGAATAAAAACACTGTACTGATCATCAACAAGATGAACTCATTTCAGATCCAAAGGGCACACAATGTTAGTTTTGTTAAAGTAACCCACCAGTTATGAAAAATGAAACATATTATGTATTTTTTTGGAGATATAAACATTTTTTTCAGATTTTAGAGGGGGGCGACCGCCCATGCACGCCCCATGTAGGTCCGCCCTTGGGAATGGTAGTAGAAAAATTTAGTAGTATAAATATCCTACCTCTTATTCAGGATTCCTGTCCAAGAATCAATAAATACACCATATTCTTAAAAACAATTCTCAAATATTTATGGCTCTCTAATAGTTTCTCTTAGAAAATAAAAATTTTCCAATTGAATGTTTCTATTAAAAAAGGATTGAAATGTGATTGAATAGTTTAAGAAGCATCAGCAGACTAAGTGATGGGACCTAAGAAGTGAAAACTCAGCTCTGCAACTTGTGCATGTTGATGACGTCACCATAGATCGCATCTATGACGTCAGATACCAACTAGGGGATACAACCAAAGTGCCACACTTTTGTAAAAAATTACTTAGGTAGCTTTTTGGTATGGGAAAATTTGTTAGAATAGTAGGGGAATGTAATAGATAGAGAAATGATTGGAAAGATAGATAAAGTGAAATAGGTAGAAAAATGTAAAAAAAAAAGTTATTTGGTGGGGGAAAATTTTACTGGGAAAATTAGGTAGCTGTATGAAATCAACAGTGCATTAAAAGTGAGATAACCGATTTTCCGAAAATCCCACCTTCAAATTGTGTTTTTGAACAGTGAGGATATCTATGTTTCTCATAAATCCATACTTCCTGGATAGATGGGTTTTTGGAGAAAATATGTTGAAACAAACGTGGTGTTTCTAAAAGCCATACTTGAGAAAGATAGATATCCTCCAGAAACCATCCCAACCAAACACCACCTAAATGTCACGTTCTGAAAATCTTTTCCCAAAATAAAACATCACTTAACTCACTACAACACATGCCGAGTTAGGTGTGGACACGTGATAGAAGGTGCATAGCCGCGTAAGCTACTGCATAATATAGTGAGATTACGTGAGGTCATACGTGCTATGCAACATAACATGTTTAATCAGATTTTCTAACACGTGGCAAACGTGTTATCTAGTATAGCATGTTATGTGTGTGTCATAAGATGATTTAAATTAATATATACTGAATTAAACTAAAATAATTGACAAACATAAATTACATTTAAATCATTAACACTCCTAAAATAAATTATATCACTTAACAGTTCAGAATTTTTTTAACATAACTTAAACTAAATCTAATGAAATTATTTAACACTTATAAAAATAATTAATTAATAGTTATAAAATAATTTAAATTAATATAAACTGAATTAAAGTAAAATAATTAACAAACATAAATTACATTTTCATTAACCGTCCTTAATTAAATTAAATTACTTAAAACAAAAAAATTAACATAACTTAAATTAAATTAAACGAAATTAATTCAAATTCTTCGAAATAATTTTTAACAGTTATAAAATAATATAAATTAATATAGACTGAATTAAGCTAAAATGATTAATTTAATTTATTTTATAACTATTAATTAATTATTTTTAGGAATGTTAATTAATTTCATTTAATTTAGATGTAATTTATATTTTTTAATTATTTTAGTTTAATTCAGTCTATATTAATATAAATTATTTATGACATCCACGTAACATGCTATGCTGCATAGCATATTTGCCACATGTCAAAAAAGTTGACTAAACATATTATGCTGCATAGCACGTTTGTCGTAATGTAATTTCATTATACTGTGTAGAGGCTTAAATGGCTATGCATTTTCTGTCACGTGTCCACATCTAACTCGCCAGATGTTGTAGAGTTAGGTGATATGACATTTTGAAAAAAAAATTACAAAGCTTGACATTTAGGTAGTTTTTTTACGAAAAGTGTGGCAGTTTAGTCTACTTCCCCGATAAATCTTTGGTACAACTGTTATACCCAAGTGGGTACAATTCTTTTCCACTTTTGGAAAAAGTGCAACATGGTGGGAATTTTTTTTTGAAAAGTGTTAAATTTTTCTCTAAAAATGGAAAAAAGTTGTACCCACTTAGGTACAACAGTTGTACCAAAAATTTATCCCTACTCCACCCATTAGGAATAAATCTTTGGTATTACTGTTGCACCAAAGATTCAGTGCATCCCATCAATAAAAATATGACATATCAGCCAAAATTTACTTTTTTTGCCAAATTCTTTCTCTCTTATCTGATGTGTAGTGCTCTTATTGATAGGATGTATTGATTCGAGGTGCAATAGTAACACCAAAGATTCATTCACCCATTAGCCCTTCTACTCTGGCCACGTGGCACAATAATTGATGCACTCAATCTGACTTTACTCAGTGTCTTGCACACCCATTGGTACACAGAGCGCGTGCATATCACAACACACGTAATTTGATCAATTTTCCCTTTTTAATATGAGAAATAATTATTTCATGTTGCATGAGATAATTATCTCATATAACAACGACAAAATAGTGGGATCTACTATTTTTTCTTTTTCGAAAAATTAGTGGACTCCACTATCTTGTCTCTGTTGCATGAGATATTTATCTCATGCAACATGGGATTAATAGATCCTTTTTAACAGACATTCCCACCCTCTCGGCCTTTTGACCCTAGCAACGTGTTTTTTTAGAAACTATCACCGGAATAGTTTCACGGTGAAATGAAATACCACAATGATGCATAACGACCCAGTGCACTGACAACTCGCCTGGAACATGATCCGGTCAGAACTGCGTCCAAGAAGTGATGTACTTGCATAAGGGAGGGGGAAGCTTGGAACGCGTCTGGGTGAAGAAACGTTGCCCTACATATTTTTTCTTTAATCCTAGTTTACCAAATAAGTAGGATATTTAATGATATAGGGTTTCAAAGGCCGTTATATTTCTCCTTTACAGGTTCTGTTTTTGTATAAAAATATTAGGTTTGTGGAATCCTAACTTTGATAATTTGTTTTTGTTTATATTATTATGATTGTATTTAATTGCATAAGATGTTATTTATTATTGTATTAGGTAGCTTATAAAAATTGTTAAAAATGCTATACTTATATTGTTGAATTTCTTAGGTTAGTGGTTTAGTATTTTATGCATAATTGTATTTTTATGTTGTTTAAAGTCCCATATTTTTTTTAGTATCAGAAACAGCTTATTATATTTGTATTAATTATTCTATTAAAATTGTTAAATATGCTATATTAATATTTGACTAAATTTTATTACAGTTTTATATTTAAGTAGATAAAATTGATTTTTGATGTACTTTTACGAAAAACACATATATTGTTATGTTCATACTACATATTAAAAGTTTAAAACCATATATCATTGTCCCATTAAAATCGTATATACATTTTCATTTTATTCTAGTTAAGTTTTAGTATGTCTGAGTTCCCACCTTATATAAATTAGTAAATTTGTTTAAAATAATAATGAATTAACTGTATTTTTGTTGTTGTTGAAAATTAACTGTATTCTTATTCATTCTATGCAAGTGACATATTATTGCTTCCAAAATTGAGTTTATGAAAAGAAACCATATTACAATATAATTATAAACTGTAACTGTTTGTTTTCTTTAATTTTCAAATAAAATGTTTTTTTTTCAAAACTAGCGTTTTTTTCAAATAAAATACATATAAATCGTAACCATAAGACAATATTATTTTGGCGCTATATATATTATATAGACATAGTTGTATAGGCATTAGTTTATTGTATTAATTATGGGAAAAATGTTTCTGCAGTTTTTAATTTTACTTCGTTTTGGTATTGAAATTTTAAAAAATTATAAATATAAAGACTATTATAACCCTAAATAAATTAAAATTACAAAAGCACAATGATTTTCGCCCCAAAACGACATCGTATTGGGCGTACTGCAGATAATTTATCTGCAGTAACTGCGAAAAAAGCGAACCCATTAATTATTCTATTAAACTTGTTAAATATGGTAAATGTATATTATTAAATGTGTTATAAATGTTATTTTCCTGTTATTATTCCACGTTGCTACCTTTGGGCTATTGCTCCAGAATTCCTCTAACTTAACATCAAAATTTACCTTCAATGGAGTATAACCTGCACGTAACAAACAATGAAAGCGTTATTTTTTGAATTTGGTTAACATATTACGAATGGCTATGTTATAAAACTTATGCTTTAACCTAGATTCTTCAATTGATGTTTCCATTCCTCATTTTTGAACCTTTGGTTGAAGTTACTTCCAACATGTCTAAGGCAAAAAATATGGTATGCCTTAGGAGGCTGCCAATCAAGATGTGGGTTTGCAACAACCGATAATATTCCACGGTGCCTATATGAGATTAGGCATATGCCTATTTTTTGAGGACATACAAACGTATACATGACAAAAAAATATTCCCATGACTCCTTCGTCTCACCTTTTACGACTGGAAATGCCAATGATAATACCTCATCGTTTTCATCTTGGGTTGTGGCAATCAATAGTGTACCTTTATACTTCTCATATAAATGAGTGCCATCAACTTGTATAACAGGTTTTAAATATATATATTGTTCAAACAAAATAAAATTTCAAATTCTGCGGTTGCCCAAGAGTAATTTTTTTCTTAAAACTTTTAACGTTACTTGTTAGCATCATTTTTATTCATTTCAATACATGAGTTAAACTTAAAAGCCTAATTTGACGCTAATCGCAACCAAAATTTAGAGTATATTTAGATAAACTTATAAAAAATTTATATACTTGTACGATATAATTTTTTAAAAGTTTACATTTTTTTTCAAAAATTTCTATTCTAACTTAAAACATATTAAAATTGACATTTCATACTTTTTAATTTTTTTTATCTAACTGTTATAAAAATTTCAAAATATATATAGCAAAGTAACATTTTATTAGGACCACAAACTTATTAAAGAAGTTATAAGACTAGGAATGTAGCATTTTGATACTCTTGTAGGACACCCATTTAAAGGAGAAGACAACATTTTTTACCTGAACTGAACGAATATGTTGAATAATTGGTCAAGAAAATGATAGAAAGAAAATAGAAAGTAAGGCAAAATGTATGATGTAAATCCAACACAATTAGAAGTACATATGGGACAGAGGGATTGTACAATTTTCATAGTGTCCTGAAAGACAAAGCAAAAGCAAGTAATTATAACTTAGTAGTAGTAGTAGTGGATTAATAATTGAAGAGTTTTAATTAATAATTTGTAGTATGTGGTATTTGACCCTCTTGTGCTGCCATGTGTAAAAAAAAGGGGGCAAGCAATAATCACTTAATCTTAGCTGCTTAGATGATTAACCCAATTTGAACTTGAGGATCACCGTATCAAAGTTTTGTAATAAATTATGATGAATAAGATGGGAAAGAGTAGCTTACAGCTACTAACCTATAATTTAATTCACATAAATTAATAGATGTGCAGCTACCTTAGATAGTTGGACACCGGACTCCAAAGTATGGAAAAATTTAATATATTACTGTCCTACTATTTGTTTGGTGTTACTAACCAATAGAAATTCATGGATAATTGTGATATTTATACACATAGGAGAGAGAAAATTTTTTTATCTAAATGTCAGTTGCTCAATGGAAGATTTACCTATTACAGTTATATGGAAGATGTTCTCCCAAAATATGAGTTCCATAACTTTGAACCTAGTCTACTCTTTTAGCTTTCAGTGGACCATTTAAATACATGTTTATTAGTCATGTGCCGTAAGGACTACAAGTTACCATATTGAAGCAATTGAATATAGAGATTAGCTAGAGATAGACTACATGACATCTTCAAGGACAGTATGTTAAGATTTGAAGGACAATTTGAAATCGTAGTTAAGAATAAGTGAATAACAGATCACATGCTGCACCAATTATTGAAGCTTGGCTTAATCATCTATATATGTGTGGCACCTACGTAAATCGTGGCTCTCAATAAATGATGAAGAGCAATAATAAGTGTGGCGTGACTTTTAGAAAATAAATAACCTTAGTAATTATTGAAATTAAAGCTTGGCTTGCACCAATTAAGTTGTTGATCATTACATCCCCCTCAAACCCCCCACCCCACAATGTCCGTGTGCATAAGAATTAACAAGGTAAAAATAATATAAAATTGTTATAATATATATATATATATATATATATATATATAATAATATAAAATTAAAAACTTAGAAAATTATCATTTTAAGATTTTAAATTGAGAAAATATTAAAATAATTCCTCAATTAGTGTGTTAAAATATGTCGTCGTAAATTAACCTAAAAAAAAATATGTCTTCGTAACGTTTTGGAACTTGGATCCTTGTTTGGATTTTTTTAAAAATAAAAATACCTTTCACTTTATATGTGTATTTAGAATCTTAGATGTATTCACCAAATAAAAAAATAAAATAAAAAACTTAGACGTAACTTCTTTTAAAAAAAAAAATTGATAAAAATTGATATTACTTTCTTATTTAAAATTACTTTTTAGATGCTTGTACAAACAAAAATAAAATTACTTCTTAGATTTGATCTATGGCCGGAGATAAAATAATTTCTTGTAAAAGAAAACTAATAAACCCATATATATGGGACATGATATTTTTATACCGGGGTAAGACTTAGAAGTGTTATACTCATTGATCCATTTATATCCAATAACTCACGTTACTAAAAAATTAGAGTCATTAGATATAAGTGAGATCAACAGATAATATAATATTAGAGTCATTTCCAATGTCTTACCATTCATTATATTATGAAACTGAAATCAAGCAGTGCACTCAGGCATTGAAAAACAATTAAACATGGTCTGTTCTATTCGTACTTAAATGTTAGGCTACCCGGCACTGTCGCTGGTGCTAAAAATACAGCACAATGATCAAGTAATGCCCTCTGTATGATTCGTTTGATCTCCAATTTCAGCTGCAGCTACATCACATCACAGCCACATACATGGCAAAGCTATGACCAAGTCACATACAAGTGGCTCCATGAAGACTCTACTCCTCAGTCCTTAAAGGCTTCACATATTTGCACACAGTCTTATACTGACCCTTTCCTTTGGCGTATATTTTGGTATTTAAAAAGCAAAACAAATCTCTCACTTTTTCCCTTCACTTTTAACCAAATTATAGCAAAGAAAAACAATAGAGCACATTGGTGTATTCTTCTGTTTCTTTAGGTTCTGATTATTACTAAGCTAATGGCAATCTATAGAATTGCAATTGGGTCTCCCGGAGAGGCTGGCCAACCTGATGCAATTAGAGCAGCCTTTGCAGAATTCTTCTCCATGATCATTTTTGTTTTTGCTGGTCAAGGATCTGGCATGGCTTACAGTGAGCACTCTACATTATTCTTTTCTCTCAAAAAATGTGTTTTAGAAATTATCTTTAATCACTAAATACGTGGATCAACTGATAATGAGTTATCTCAGCTTAATTAGTAGTCTCGAATTCGAGTTCTTGGTAAGGAGAGTTTTATTGTCGTTGTGGTCCCTTAACATGATTAGTAGATTAATCGATGAAATTCTTTATCCCATTTATAATTAAATTGTAGTTTAGAATAATTTAAAGAGAAGTGTTACACCCAATGAGCTTGTACTTGTAATTTGATTGGCACATGTTTCTTTCACCTTCTAAAAAAAGTAACTTTTATCTCTTTCTTATTTGAGAAAGGGTTTATTTTTTCTAAAGTTACTTTAGATAACTTTATCTAATATTCATCGAAATGACGTCGTTTTGGGACGGAAATCATGGTGTTTTGTAATTTTAATTTATTTCAGGGTTATAATAGTCTTTATCTTTCTAATTTTTTAATTTTTCAACCTCAAAATGACGTCGTTTCGATGAACATTAGACAAAGTTATCTAAAGTAACATCGAAAACTTTTTTCCTTCTAGAAATTTTCTTTACAAAAATTAAAGCTATTTCTATTTTTATAAAAATATTTAATTTTTGAAAAAATATTTTGCTTTTAACTTCTATTTTTTTTAGAAGATAAAATTTTTAGCTTATGAAAAAAGTAAATTTTTGACTTTTGTGACTTCTGCTTTTTTTTTAAACAGACATCCAAACAAATTAAGAATGAAAAGTTTTTTTTTTCAAAAAAAAATATATATTTTGGAGAAAAAATATATATTAAGTGTTATAAGACATAGTGGTAGGAATCAACTCATGCATGTTGATTATTTATGGCAGGCAAACTCACCAACAATGGACCCGCAACACCTGCTGGTCTCATAGCTGCTTCATTATCTCATGCATTTGGGCTTTTTGTGGCTGTTTCTGTTGGTGCAAACATTTCTGGGGGTCATGTGAACCCTGCTGTCACATTTGGTGCCTTCATAGGAGGAAACATAACCCTTTTGAGAAGCATTTTGTATTGGATTGCTCAGTTGCTTGGTTCAGTTGTTGCTTGTATTCTTCTCAAGTCTGCTACTGGTGGAATGGTAACCATTAAATCTTCAGCTTTAAACACTTAGGGTGTGCAAAATAACCAAAAAACTGAACCGAACCATGAATCAAACCATGAATCGAACCGAATCACCCTTAAAATAACCGATTTTAAAAATCAGTTCATAAACCGAACCGGTTTTTAAAGAACCAGCTTATGAACCAAACCGATTTTTAGGATCAGATTAAGAACCGAACCATTTTGAACCGAACCGAATTGTTTTCAAACCGAATTGAACCGTTTTCAAACCGAACCAAATTGATTTTTATAACTTTATTTTTTAATTTTTTTTTCTTTTCAAAAGGGGGGTCGATCCTAACCTCCGGTTCCGAATCGAACTGAACCGTTTCCAATCGAACCGAACCACTTCTGAACTGAATCATTTAAACTAATTCAGTTCGGTTTTTAAAAAAATCCGGTTGGGTTCGACCCATGCACATCCCTACTTATTACGATTGTTGATTACCTTTTGCACTTACATTCATAATTGCAACTCTCTTATTTTATAATAATTTGTACATTGCAGGAAACATCAGCCTTTTCTATATCCTCTGATTTATCCATATGGAATGCATTAGTTTTTGAAATTGTGATGACTTTTGGATTGGTATACACAGTTTATGCCACAGCAGTGGACCCAAAGAAAGGGAATGTGGGCATTGTTGCACCAATTGCAATTGGTGTTATTGTGGGTGCCAATATCTTAGCTGGTGGTGCTTTTGATGGTGCATCCATGAACCCAGCTGTGTCCTTTGGGCCTGCTGTAGTTAGCTGGACTTGGACTAATCATTGGGTCTATTGGGTTGGCCCATTTGTTGGTGCAACAATTGCTGCCATTATCTATGATAATATTTTCATTGGTGATGATGGTCATGAACCCCTTTCAAGCAATAGCTTCTAGATTTTTTTGTTTTTAAATTAATGTGTGCTTGTCTCTCATCTCCCTATTGAGGAGTGAATAAAATTTATTCAATGTTTCAGCTCCTTTATAGATGGTTAGGAATTAAAAAAGATTTTGATTACTCTATATTTGTATCTTAGATATTAAGATTTCTATTTCTTTTAATGTAATAGAGAAAAACAAGGAAATTTCTAGATGTAACTTTTGCTTGCTAAAACAATGAATATGTCCTTTTTTGACTGAGCAATCTTTTTTTTTTTTTTGGTATTCCCTTTATTAGCCTGGTCATGTTTGTGTAACAAAATGCATCACTGGATTCAAAATATAAGAGCATAGAAGAATGAGGGTAGAGTGAATTAACAAGAAGTATATTTTTGGTAAAAAACAACAAAAAAATTTTAATTGCCGGTAAAGTCAACTATTAGTAATTTAATATAGGGATGATGTGTCTGTTACAAATATAAAATTTATTTGCTTTATTGAAATAAAATAATTACTGCTAAAAATATAATACTTGAAGTCAAACAAGTAATTAAGTAAGGTCAAGGAGTAATTAGGTTATGTTTGAAAATGATATTTGAAGTGCAACTTTTTTTTTTAAATTGATTAGTTTAAATAACTTTGCCCCCCAACCACAACACACACACACACACAAAGGTTATATAATATCTTTTTTGAGAAAGTTTATATTTACACCTTTATTTTTTATAATCTCTTACAACCATATCTTAATATCGTTGATTTTCATCAATTTAGTGTGAATTAATAATTAATTAACAAGTTTAATTTGCGAAAATCATAATCGTTGATTGGTGGAAATCAATGATGTTAAGATATGATCGTAAAAAATGGTAAAAAAAAAAATGTAAATATAATCTATCTCTTTTTTTTTATACCCATAATTATTTTAATTTTCTAAGAATGACCTCCACAAGCTATATGCTATGATTTCATTTTAAAGATAATATAGCTCTGCCGACTGCCGTAACTATAATGAATACATCACAAGTCATATGGGCAACAATTCAGCCAATAAACGTAAATATGAAATGCATTCTAAGAGAGAAAAAGAATGGCTCAAAGTCCACTCCTTCTATCAGCAAATTTGTTACTACGTCTCAATCTATCTACTTTTATAATATCACAACGTCAGAACCTGACAGCAGTAAAAAGATTTACTCACGAAAGCTAGTTTTCCTAAGAAAAAGAGTAAATTCCTTTTTATCTCTAATAAAAAATAGTTTTTACTTAGTTACTTATAAAACAAATTACTCTTGTGGTTCTTATAAAATTCAAAGTGAATTCATTTTAATTTTTTAAGAAATTAACATGTGTTTTTTTTAAATTTGTAAGAAAATATAATTTTAATTAAATGATTTCATTTTGAATTTATTAGGAACTTCATAACTATTTCCTTTTATAAGGAACAAAACTGCAAACCATATTTTTTTTTGTCAGGGATGAAAAAATGTTATGGGTCCATCATCTATAACTATGGTACAATTATTGTACCTGTATAATTTTTTTCCATTTTTAGAAAAAAAATTAACACTTTTCAAATTTTTTCAAATTTAATTTTTCCACCATGTTACACTTTTTTTCAAAAATAGAAAAAAATTATACCCACTTATCTACAATAGTTATAGCAAAGATTTATCCTATAAGTACAAGCTTTGCTTCAATTCAAATCAAATAAATGTTAACAATCCTTGACCTGATGACACGTCTATGAAGATGTGTAATTTGCCAGTTTTACAAGCTATTATTCCATTAAAAAGCCACCGAAATACAGTTTGCGTTTTCCATTGTGTATCTGTGCCGTCATTTAATGAATGAAAGCCGTATAGATTTATGAAGCGGTTTTAAAAAGCATTTAATAGCTTCCAGTCATTCTTACAGTATTGAATAATTGTTTATAGATTAATAAAAATATTATATTAATATAATTTCTCGATGCTTTAATTATAGGGTTTATCATCTATCGTTTAACATAATCAGAAAAACTTTCCTACACTCACAACATTTTGTGGGGCCCGCAGCAAAAAAATAAAATAAAAACTCTGGCACGCAAAACGAATCTATATAACATTACACAATCACTTTTCCTACAACATAACTCTTATAAAACCCTTATTTATATATATTAAATTTAACGTGATATATATTTGTTCTTGACCGACCGTATTGACTAAGTATTATGGGTGGGTCACTAAAAGTCTAAAACCTATTTGAGGGGTCACTCCTATGGATGTTAAAGTGAAGTTTTTAAATCTTCATTATAGAAAATTTTACTCCCATTCATCAACACAACTCTCTTTCAGGTAGTAAGAGATCCAGAAAAGTCTGTACATTTAATGAGTAGGGTTAAAGGATTGCACGGCAGGAATTTTTTTTTTTTTCTAAAGAAAATTTTAAATGTATTAAAAATCAAAAGAATATAAAAAAGAAAATAAAAGAATTTGATTATAATTTCATTTATGTTTAATTTTTGCAATATTTAACACAAATAAAATAATAAATAATTGGTTTACCAAAACAATAATAATAATAATAAATAATTGTAATTCAATGGTTGGATAAAAAAAAATCATGCACACTTGTAAACTTATATATATATATATATATATATATATATATATATATATATATATATATATATATATATATATATATATATATAGGGAAAAACGTTTCTCAAGCAGCTTGAGATAAGTTTATCTCCGGCTAACCCAAAACTACGTCGTTTTGATTAATGAAGGGTGTTTATGTAATTTTAGGTGAATTAATGAAGGGTATTTTTGTAATTTTAATTATTTTTATATCATATACATTTTACTGAATTCATTAATTCACCTAAAATTACATAAACACCCTTCATTAATCAAAACGACGTAGTTTTGGGGCTAGCCGGAGATAAACTTATCTCAAGCTGCTTGAGAAATGTTTACCCCATATATATATATATATATATATATATATATATATATATATATATATATATATATATATATATAGAGGGCTTATCATTTCTCAAGCTGCTGGAGATAACTTTATCTCCGGCTACTAAATCATAACCGTACAAAGATGGATCAATGGTGATAAAAGAAGAGAGAGAAAAAGAGAATCATAACCATTCAAAGGTGAATCAATAAATATAAGGAAATAAATAATCGAAATAACGTAGTTTTGGGGTAGCTGGAGATAAACTTATCTCAAGCAGCTTGAGAAATGTTATATATATATATATATATATATATATATATATATATATATATATATATACTAGAAAAGTTATACTTATCATCTATTTTCGTTTACAATTTCTTATAACTATATCTTGATTGTTGATCTCCATCCATTAACAATTATCTTTTATTATGAATTAATAATTAATTAATGAGTTTGATTTGCGAAAATAATAACCGTTGATTAACGAAAATGAAAGATTAAGATATGATGTTAAGAAGTTGTAAATAAAAATACAAATATATCCTTTCTCTATGTAAATGTCATTGTAATCATAGTTCAAACAAAATCAGACACCAAAGACATATTGAAACAGCAGACTCCATGGAAGATAACACTGCAGAGAAGGATCTGTTCAGCAATTTACCAGACGAAATTCTTGGCCGCATAGTTTCTTTTCTGCCAAATGAATCTTCACTGGAAACAAGCCTTCTTTCTACCAGGTGGAGAGACCTTTGGAATGAAGCTCTTGTTAGATATGGAACTGCACAAGATATCATCTGTGTCCTTGCTGCATTTCTAACACTTTTTGAGGAGCTTGATCCATTGAAGCATCCCAGAAAGCTTCAATTTCACTTAGCTGAAGACAGTGCTGTAGTACTCTTGGCAACTATAGCTAATAATAGTAAGCTTCTTTTGGATTTCTCAACTTGGAAGAAAGAGCATCAAATGAAGTATGAACTCAAGTTCAATCTCAATAACCAACACACAACCTCCATTTCCTTAGTCAAAACTCTCTATTTGAAATCAATAACCTATTTGACAAGTGATGTAGCTTCTTCCATCGTTTCATATTTGGAGCATCTTGAGAACTTGGTTTTCATTGGTTGCAGTGGATTGCAATCTTTGAGTATTGAATCCAAATCAGAGCTTCAGAAATTAACCATCTTAGATTGCTTGCAGTTGAAGTCTCTCCATCTCAAGACTTCAAAACTAAGATCTTTTCGATATCGTGGACCTCTTCCTTGGATTTTGCCTGAATATCATTTCAACCTGAGTGATGCCATGCTTGATTTCAGAATAGGGCCCAGTTGCAGTAATTTCAACACCAAGGATTTTGATGCAACTCTATTAACAATTAAGAACACTCAAGTTCTTACTCTGTGTAAATGGACTTTTGAGGTATGCATTTATCTTTCATATTTTTATGTATATTTTGATTCTTTGAGAATTTGTAATATGTCTTGAACCTAGAACTAAAGCATGTTCAAGGTGTTTCATCTTTATTTTATGGGTTCGCTTTTTCTGCGGTTACTGCAGATAAATTATCTACCGTAAACCTAATACGACATCGTTTTGGGGTTAAAATCATGGTGTTTTTGTGATTTTAATTTACTTAACGGCAGAAATATTATTCTGTTATTTTATTCTCCCAATGAGCAATTTAATTTAATTCCAAAAGAGTTCTCTTGCAGGCATTAATATGGCCATCAATTTCTACTCTATCTGGGAGCTTTAAGTTCTATGAATTAAGAGAGTTATGGTGGATTGACACTTATAAGGATGAATATAACATGGATGCTTTATTTTCCTTCTTGAAATTATGCCCTGCCTTGGAGCAACTTTTTGTGACCGTAAGTTTCATACTTCTTGGGCTCTTGTTCTGTTTTTTTAGTTTTTAAGCACTTTGACATAACTTTTTGTAAACAACAATTCAACCCAAAACCTTAAGATGTTGGATGACGGTCTATTCTCTAACACCCCTCACACAAGAGCCTTTTGGGCTTGAAGCGTGGATATGACGCAAACTCATTTTTTTGGTTTGCCTCGTGTTTTTTTTTTAATTCCACCGGGGGCGGTGAGGATCGAACTTATGATCTCATAATCACTGAAGCTCTGATATGATGTAAAGAACCAATTCAAAACCTTAAGGTGTTGGGTGAGGGCTTTTTAATGATTTATATTATATTCTCTAACACTTTTTTCACTTGTGCAGATTGATCCTAAAAGCTATTCGGTTGGAACATCCAATTCATGCTTAATGCAAGC
This sequence comes from Gastrolobium villosum, assembly GCA_032173675.1. Classification (NCBI taxonomy): domain Eukaryota; kingdom Viridiplantae; phylum Streptophyta; class Magnoliopsida; order Fabales; family Fabaceae; genus Gastrolobium; species Gastrolobium villosum. The sequence continues at coordinate 121,789 of JAVKPL010008157.1, read as the reverse complement.
AAGTAAATGTATAGAACTGGAGCATCTAAAACTGATAAAGTTCATGGGGTTTACAAGTCCGAAAGATGAAATCTCAGTGGCAAAATGTTTATTTCATCTAATCAAGGGAAAGCCTCCAATTATTAAGACATCTGATGGCAGTTGCTTCGATGCAGGGTTTATGCAGTGATTTTTCATATCAATCACTGCAAACTAAGACTTTTCTGTAAGAATCAAACAATAGAAAATAAAAAAACCAAGTTATGTGCTAAGCATTTATGCGAGGTATTAGACACATTTTCTTTTTATCTTTTTATTGCAAATTTTATTTCTCTTTCCTTTCCTTCTGTGTATTGTTCAACCGCTCACGGATTGGATTAAATCCATTTTGATAAAAGAAAATGTAATTAATTTTCTCATAATATCATTTGTAGAATGGGGTTTGGTTCAAAATATAAACATGATCCAATATAATCTAATTTTGTTTGTATTATATCAATTTTTTATTACAATTTCATTAAAATATATTAAATACATAACCTAATTCATTAAAATACATTAGTATTTTAGTATTTTTTTTTGTTTATAATTTTTTCAATTTTTTTTAAAATTTTAATTGAATTAATTCGATTTCTAACACAACTGTCTTGAACCATACATAGTCGATGAAGTCGTCTAGGTTGCAGCATGGCTTTAAATGTGCTTGCAATTATGGAAAAGAAAGTCAATGACTGAACGATCAATAGTTGACTTGTTGAATTATCTGATTGATTTCTTTGTTGTATTAAGCAATTATAATTGAATGGTTAAGAGTCGGTTTTAACTGAAGTAACAAAGAAGAAATATAAAGGAAGAAAAAGGGTAACTTACACACAAGATTAGCATCAAAGGTTACCACAATTCACTCTCTTCAACGTCCTTTTCACTATAAATCTATCAATGCTGCTTAATAGTAAGTAGTAACCCAAGAATTTGCTATTTTCCTTCACTTAGCATAGGGAAGCATGATTTTTTTACAAGGGTGTCCTATTACAGAACATCCTGCAACTCATTTTTAGTTATGTATTTTTGGGAGTACATAAATATAATATTAAAGTTACTTTTTTAACTATGTACTCCTTCTCCCAAAAGTATATAGTTAAAAAATGGTTGCAAGAATGAGCGGTATCATTCTTGCAACATGATATTTATATTTCTCTTGGGGTGTTTGGAAGAGGAGAAATTTTTTTTTGTCCGGGAATCTCGATTTTCAAACATATGTTGAAAATATTCAGTTTACGATAATATTCGAAAATATAAAATTTTGAAAATTTCAGTTTCCCACGGGTAGGAGTGTCAATATAGGCTATGAAGCACCGACACTTCGAAACCCCTGACGTGTCGTGTCCGACACTTCCCGACACTCTCGGACACTCCGACACTCCCCGACACTCCAACAAGCATTATAGAAATTCAAAAAAAGGTTTAAAGATTGTGTTATGTTGAATTTTTAGTTCCAACTATTAGATTGGTTGGATTACGATTACTATTTTATTGAGTTTAATATAAATATTTGTGAAATCTTATGTTTCTTTGTAAAATTTATGAATATATAAGTTTAGACTCATTTTTCTGTTAAATTATTGAATATCAAATATAATATACACTACATAAATTAAAAATATTATTTAATATCAAAACGTGTCCTAACGTGTCGAAATCTAACATTTTTTAAAAACGTGTCGGAGTGTCGTGTCGTATCGTATCACATGTCCCGTGTCAGTATCGGTGCTACATAGAAAAAATATGGGTTGAGCATCAGCCAAAAGGGGCGGGTTGGGTTGGCATTTCTTGCCCACCAACCCATGAACCCGCCCCGCCTAGAAGTGGGTCGAATGGGTTCAACCCGCCGTACCGGGTTGACCCGCCGGGTTATAATTTTTTATTTTTTTATTTTTTTTTACAATTAGGTAGTATTTCATTATTCCTTAATTTTTTGTGATATCCAATTTTTTTTTTATCTTAGTACTTCTTAGAAAAATTAAAGAATAATAATTTTATTCATGACAAATGTTATCTATATATAAGTTCATAAATAATGTTTGACAAATATTAGTATACATTATAAATTGAGATAAAAAAATATAGAGAAGTGTGAAATAAAATAAATAATATTAAAAAAATCATAAAATATAATTTATTTTTTGGATTTTAATTAATTTTTATTTAATTGGCGGGTTGGTGGGTTTGAAACAACCCACCATAAAATGTCAGTGTAAAATATTTTTTGTTACCTTTTTGGCGGGTTTGCTGGGCTATCTTTGCCACCTCTAACATAGAATATAGGTTTTGACACGCGGGTCGAAAACACAAAAATTCGTGTTTGTAATAAAAATTCGTGTCGTGTTCGTGTTGGGAAAAATGACACGTAAAAAATTCGTGTCGTGTTCGTGTTGATGTATTCGTGTTGACCCATATTTTTAATTATTTTTTTAAATTTTATTTGAATTATTTTTAATTTCGATCCATTTTTTTTAAATTCTTTTTGTCAATTACCGTTTTGACCCCAATTTTGCGGGTCATTCGTGTCGTGTCGTGTCAACCCGCAAAAAATTCGTGTTGTGTCAGTGTTGAAGATTTTGAAACGAATAAAAACTCATGTCGTATTCGTGTTGATGTATTTGTATCGTGTCAAATTCATGTCGTGTTAAATTTATATCGTGTCAACCCATTTTGACACCCCGAGAATTCGAATTCTGTAAAATGACCGCTATCAAACGGCCCTATTGTAATAGATTGGGATATGCAAGCATTATAAATGAGATAGGAAGTTATGTTGCTCATATATATAGTAACCTAAATTTGCATTTCTCAAATGATCTCAAGGTTAATGAGTTTGGAACAGTATATATGTCAGTGTAAAATTAAGTTACCTATTGAATAACTTGCTGGTCTATCTTTGCCAAGTTTATGAGATTGGGAATGAAAAACAAAAAAGCATATGTAATAGTGGACATGGAGGATCCTACCTTATGAGAGGACTGAAAAGTGACAATACCAAAACAAAGTATAGGAAATCACTCTGCTGTCTTTGTCATTTCTAACAAATTAGGTAAACAGCCCCGCGTGCCAATCGTTTCTCTAGGTCGCGTTGAACTCGATGAACCTCACATCAAAATTGGCCCAGGTTGATGAGAAGATTTTTTTTGGCGGGACCATGGTGTCCCCTCTTAAAAATAGAAAAAAAAAAAAGGGATGGAAGAGAAAAAATCAAAAAGAAAAGGATAGAAATGGAAGAAAAAATTTTATTTATAAAAAAAAGATCACTGAATAAATGGTGGATCTGGATCATGTTAAATTTTTTCCATATTGAGAACATGCTTAGTTAGATTGACAAATAATTGGAGATAGAGAAAATAATAATGTGTAAAGTTAAAAAAAACTCACCTATTCGTTTCTAAGGAAAAACATATATATATTTTTTTCGAAAACATATATAAGTTATCATGATGAAAGAAATCATTTACCATGAATGTTAAATCGGTAATAAATATTATTGTGCATTTATAATTTTCAAGCTAAGAATCGTAAAACTTCAAAACCTAACAACTTGATGATAATTCATTCAACGGTATTAAAACTATTTCAACCACACGTCCTTTTGTTTTGGCTTTTTCTGCATCTCACGTGGTGTAGAGAGAAATGATATTTTCATTTGCTTCTTTCGTCTGTATTTATACAGTTGTTAAATTGGTCCGTTTGCTTGTCAAAATTAGACAGGTTAGATTTCAAAAATATAAATGCATTTGAATTAATTCATTTTTAACCAGACTCGTTTATCTTTTAGATTGAATAGGCTAATCCCTGGCCCGTAAGCTCTCTCTCTTTCTTTTTTTTGGTAATTAAAGAACTGCTGGTAGGTTTGGACATAATTTGACCACATATAAGTTTTGAATTGATATTGTTTTGGTTTGAATTTTGGAAGCTTGTCTTTGAAATATTGCTTCCTTAATAATTTGTGAGTTTAATTGGATTGTATTTGATAATATGAACTTATTTTGGGATCTTAAATTTAACGTGGCTTTGCTTTAGAGATTGGAATTAGAACTTTGGTTTGATGGAGATTCGATTGTTATTAAACTTATGTAACCATAATTCACTTTGATAGTAAGGGAGCTGAATAGTAAAAAGAAATTAGCATCAGTTTGATCCTCACATGCCACATAGGAAGAGGTTTAAGAATCTTAATTTTTGACCTGCCCCACACTTCGTATTAGTTCTTTAACTAACTTGAAGAGCCGAAACTTGCGGGGATATAGAGGGAGCCAACTCGACTCGATGAGATAATTAGGGTTAGATAAGTCAAAAAAAAAATCATTATGTATACTTTTCAAATAATAATTCTTTTTTAAATAAAAGGGTAGCTTATTTAGGCCCGCAATCTCTCTTCAAATGGGCTAAGCTGGTAGAAATTAGAATGTCAGCTTATTTCTCTTGTCCTAAGTTCTGACCCATTTGATTTGAAGGTTAAATAGGCCAGATTGGTCCATTTAAGAGCCCAATGCATTCACCTAAATATGATACAAACAGCCCAAAAATTAGAAATTATGCAAGAAAATGCATTTGGGGTGAAAAACCCATTGCAAAAGGACTTTTGTGGCCTTACATGTGGCCCTAGCTGCTTATGTAGATGCTACAACCTTTGCCATGTGTTACGCTGCCAACTAGGGGTGTTGAAATTAGTTGACTCTGATGGATCAGCTTAAATAACTCGATTAATTAAATATGTAGGTTGAACAAATTAGATTAAATGATTTTTTTTTTTTAAACCCAATAGAAAACTGGCTGGCAATAGGTCAAGCCGGCTTATGTTTGAAAGTATATTAATTAATTGTTATGAGAGGAAGGATATTGTGACAATTAAGTTGTTATAACCAAGTGACTACCAATTAATCTTACCTTTAGATCGATTATATTGATCTAACGGTTATATTTTTTTCCATCTTTGTATGGTCATGATTTCCCAAATTTAATACTTTATATTTATTTTCACCTTTGTATGGTTATTATTTCTCATAATTAATGCTTTCACTTTAAATATGGGGAATCATGACCATACGAAGATGAAAATAAATATAACTGTTGGATCAACATAATCGATCTAACGGTAAGATTGATTGGTAGTCTCTTGGTACTAACACAATTTGGTTGTCACAATATCCTTCCCCTTGTTATAATTATTAAATTTGTTTTTCAAGTTTATTTGAATATTACTTTAATTTAAACATTTGTATATTTCAAACAATACATAATTTTAAATATTTTAGTACTTATTAACTTATGTTTTTTAATACAAATTAATTGATTATTTTATTTGAAATTAATATTTTTAAATTTCAATTGTATAAACAAACAAAGAGAAAGCAAACAAATAAACCAACTTAAATAACCTTCAGTCCAAATAGGACTGAACTAAATTAATATCTATCATCCTGAGATCTATTTAGTACGTTGTGAGCCGGCTTAATGTCAATTGATACTCCTATTGCGGACTTGACTTATAATTTCAATATATGACTAGTATAAAAATGTATATGAATTTATATATCTTATGATTCGGAAAAATAGATTTTTTAAATGAATATTTTAAGCTAGATATCTACTTATAAGGATAAGTTATGGCAAATAGGTTTTGAGAAAAATTCTTATAATGAAAAGCTCTTTATTTTATATTGACAGCTTTTTGTCAACTTTTCTTTTAAGCTCTTATCTGTTTTTCTTGAATTGTGTGTTTTTAAAAAAAATAAAGAGTTATAAAGATAAAGAGAGAGATAATTTTCTTGAAATATGTGCTTTTAAGCTATGTGATTACCAAACAACCTTTAACTTCTTTTTTTTAGCTTTAGCTTATAAGTAACTTCTAGCTTAAAAAAAGAGAGAATCCAAAAAGGCTCTAAGAAACCAAATAGCTAAGATAGAAGTTAGAAGCTAAGGGAGAAGATTTTTGGTGCTCCTGGATCACCAATTTCTTCATGGTCCATACCAATGAGGAGGTGACAACTATTTAAGAGAGATGAGAGAGAAAAAAGTAAAAAAATAATTTATACAAGTGTCATTCATTCTATGGAAGGACCATGTGGGGACAAGAGCACTATAATTTTTTCCAAGCTAAGGAAACATGTTCATCCCACGACACTATCATCTCATAAGTATATTGTCACTAACTCAGGTTTTTAAAGCCACTCGATATCAAGAGCTTAGAACTCTACAATCACTCTAATAGCCAATATCTAAGGGACAAACGCCTGATTTCAACTACATTTATGAGGTGTAGCCTACAAATAGCATATTGCATACGAGATAACATGTAAGAGCCACTTCAACCCACTAATGAGGTTAAATGTCATTATAATAAGGCAATATAAGCAGGACTATTGATTACCATATAACAAAAATTTGAAACCCAAGATTGATTATGAATTCCATCTTAACTTAACTCATAACTCACTTATTGAGTCAATCAAGACATTCAGCCTCAAATTATCTATCTCAAACAGCATCTCGGATAAGTATCCCACGAATTCCTTAACTAGCAATACCCACTCTAAAAGATCCAATCAACTATTGAAACGAGTTCAACCGTGTGTGATCTTAGCTCAATTGCTATTGGACTGATCACTTCCTTTATTTTTATTTTTATTTTCCTTTTTTTTGGCAAATGTCTCAAGACTTTTTTATTAACTTACACAAAAATTTCCAATTATAACTAATTTATTTGCCATGGGCGTGGCAGTTTGGTGCAATAATGGGTGAAGTGTTGTTGACTTGGCATAGTATTGACCTGAGGTATATACTAGTCTAGTGCTTGTGCTGCAAGTTCCTTCTTGATCTCACTTTCTTTCTTTCACATTCCTCTACCAATTGGCAAGTCACAAAAATGTATAATTACTTAAAGTTAATTGGAGGGAAAAAGAGTCTTCCACAACCACAAACACAATGCCACTTTTGATTAGGTTCATGCCTTCTCAGTTACAAAGGCATTCGTCACGCCGTGGCTCATGCATACCCCTTCTTAATTAGCCTAGTAATTGAGTTGGATGCCACTAATTGCTCTTGCTGGAGAATAATATCGACTTTGACTTTTTCTTGTTTATTTATTATTGTATTTTCATGCGAGCTTACTCATGCTTATATATGTTCATTTTCTTTTACATTTTTTTTATAAATATTTTCATGCCACTCAAGTTTAACTTTTTCTAAGAACTCTTAAAAACTACTTTATATAGTACTTGATTCTAATTAAAATAGAAATCACGCTTACATGTACATGTACTTATATAAGGAAGCAGTTTTACTTTGATTAATCGTGGAGTGTTTTTTAGTTACAGATTATATTTAATAAAATGTACATTTATTATTAAAAATAAAATTCTCACAAATATTTAAGAATTCATCAACAGTATAGTACTTCGAAAAAAAAAATCCAATTAAAATTTCCGGTTGAACTGTTACAAACTATGAAGCACCGACACTTCAAAAATCCTAACGTGTCGTGTCTGACATTTCGCGACACTCATAGACACTCCGACACTTCCTGACACTCCAATACTCGTTGCAAAGATTCAAAAAAGTTCAAAAGTTACGTTGCGTTGCGTTTTGAGTTCCAATTATTAGATTAGTTAGATTATAATTACGATTTTATTGAGTTTAATATAAATATTTGGGATATATTATGTTTCTTTGCAAAATTGATGGGTATTATAGGTTTAGCTTTATTTTTTTGTTAAATTATTGAATACTAAATATAATATACATTACATAAATTAAAAAATTATTTAATATCAAAACGTGCTCCAACGTGTCGAAATTTAACATTTTTTAGAATTAACGCATCGGAGTGTCATGTCGCATCGTATCCCGTATCCCATGTCCCGTGTCGGTGTCAGTGCAACATAGGTTACAAGTTCCTGATCAAGTGGCTTAATTAACATGATAATATTAGGTACTCATAGATTGTGCCATTGGAGTTTTAAAATTATCATTTAGGTAAAATAAGCTATGAATCACCGACACTTCAAAAACTTCGACGTGTCGTGTCCGACACTTACTGACATTCCCCGACACTTTGACACTCTCCGACATTTCAACGCGCGTTGTAGAAACTAAAAAAAAAAAGTTCTAAGGTTGCGTTACGTTGTGTTTGTAGTTCTAACTATTAGATTTGTTGGATTACTATTACCATTTTATTGAATTTAATATAAGTATTTGTAATATCTTATGTTTCTTTGTAAAATTAATGGGCATTATATAGCTTTATTTTTTTAAAAATTATTGAATATTAAATATAATATATGAAACATAAATTAAAAATATTATTCGATATCAAAATGTGTCCTAACGTGTCAAAATCTAACATTTTTTAGAATTAACGTGTCGGAGTGTCGTGTTGTATCATATCTCGTGTCCCATGTCGATATCGGTGCTACATAGATTATAAGAGCTAATTTTTGTTTGTCAAATCATGATTTTGGACCTTTCAAAAAAAAATAAAAAAAATCCAATATAATATTATTCTCTACACTCTCTACACAAGTATCACAAAGTAAATCTTACAGTACTGAATGGATATATAAAGATAGCATTCAAGATTCCACGCTTCAAACATTTGAAAAGGGATTAATAAATAGTTCCATAATTTATTATTAACATCACCATATTATAAAATAATTTATTATAAAATCTTATGTCGATTACGCATACTTTGAACGCAAAACAACCTTCAAAATTGGAGGCGTAAACATCCTCAAAAATAGGAGCGGCCGTAGTACTTAATTGGTATTTCTTTTTATTTTTTTATTTTATATAGGCACTTAATTGGTACTTCAATATACATATAATTCCCAACTAATTCATTAATTTTTAAAGGCTGCTATTGAAGTATTGGACCAAATCTATTAATCAGTCATATAGGGTACGTATTCCCCTTCTAAAAATGCACATAGAATTACAAGTAGTTAATCAATATCACTAATTTAGTTACTTAACCTAGTTCAGGTGTTTAGAAAACGTAGTACTGTATTAGTTTTGAGTAAAAGTATTAGGTTTAAGTTTGACTCTCTCTATGTCGAATAAAATATTCATTAAGGTCCAATTTAGCATACAATCTGATGAAAAGTGCTAAAATATCTCAATTCAAAATTTCAACTACCACCAAACTCCTTTCGCATAGGTGGTAAGGAGCGTGAGTTCCTTAACTAGAGGTCTCGAGTTCGAGCCTGGGAATGGAAAAAAGAATTTGTGATAGTCGCCCCTGAAAGTGTCTGACAGTACTCGATGGGATTAGTCTTCGGTTACGGCTGGAGGATACCTTTGAATTTATTCAAAAAAAAAATAAAAATTCCAACTACTATGGAAAAATCTCCATAATTACGAAATACCAATATGCTCTTAATGGAATTTTTTTAAAATATTATTATTTAAATAAAAATTACGAAATATAATATTTTGGAATCAAATTACAGATCTCTCAAATATAAGATTAAAGAAGATAAAAATGCAAAATTCACTTGCTCATCTAAGATTTTTGACGTTTCCTTAACACTTGGTGTATAAATATATATAAAATAAGTCATAAAACGCATTTTGACTGACAAATCTGGTCATATTCAACTTGGAGACTCATATAAACCTGATCATAAAATTTGAAGAGGCTTGTATGAAACCTGAATAGAGATCAGGATGAGACCAAGAAACAAAAAAGTAGAATAGTATATAATATAACAAATTCCAGCTACGTTATTAATAGTAGGAAAAGTTAGACCAAACCAATGAGAACCCATGCCAGCTGGACCTACACAGTCAATATACTACCAGCTTTTACCCATCCTATCTACACACTACTATTTCTAGAATTAGCATAATTCATGTCTCAATTTTTTTTTATCTACCAATTCATCGATTATTCAATTAGTCCAATTTGAATCAAGTAAAATCACATGAGCGACAAAGTTTCTCTTATCAAGTTTTAACACAACTATACTTAAAGTGGTACATAGATATCTCCCGAGGATGAAGTATATTGATATAGGGATGTCCATAGTAACCATGATGAGACCAAGGCACTAGTGGAACTTCCTATGTATGTGCTCAAGGAGGGTGTGTGTGTGTATGTATGGCTAGGGTTGTTCTCCTGGTGGCAGCGTATGAAGCTGAATGGAGAAGAAGAGGATCTCTCCCTCAATGTGAGAAGGGGGTATTTAGAGCAAGAGCTCTAGTCAACCTAGCCAGCCTTTGTGCAGGGGCAGCTGGTGTGCAAATGGGCTATCCAGAACAACAACAATATTTTTTGTAATTCAAACTCAAGATCAGGAACAACCACTTATTAATTAATCCACGTGTTTGCTAGTTCGTGTCTTAGTCTTTAAGATGTACAAATCACCCTCTCAATAAAATCGAGTCATTCTAACTTTTTTAGTTCTGTGTTGGCAAGATCACTGTATGATCCATGCAAATCCAGCCAAAAACCAAGGAAGAGATTCATTTAAATAAAAAATAAAAAATTGTAACTTCTAAGTGAAAGATAATATATTAATATACGCAAAAACAATCAATGACTAATAGTTTATTTAAAATAACCAAAATTATTTAATGAAAGTAACGTGTGTTTGATTATAGAAAAGTTATAAGACTTGATTTTTAATTCGAAGTTCTAGATCTTAACAAGCCGACATAGTTAAATAATCATTCTCAATATTTAAATTCCTCTTTGACTAAAAATGTTCAGGCAGTTATGACATTAATATAATAGTTCCCACATATTGTTCTCATTTAATTTAATATTGAAGAATCCAAGAAAAACCTTTTTCTTTTTTCATTTGGTGGTAAGTGTGGCTTGATTTATTATTATGAAATATCCCTACTTAGATTTCTGATGGTCTTGGATTGCGACCTGACTAAGCAAAACGAAGGAATTTGCAATTGAGAAACTTTGACAGTTACTATGAGATGATGGCGATGATGGCGATAATAATGATGATGACTGTGATCACAAAAGTCTACTATGATTAGTTACGCATTCAGCATAACCACATAGTTGATTTTCTTATGAACCGAGAAACTTTTGCCAAACTACATCAGACTTTACTATACCATCTATTGCAGATAAAACGTTATTAGGATCATTTATATATCTATATAGTCAATTGAGGCTAAAAAGGTTTGTCATATTCCTATGGTTGGAATTAAAAAAAAAATCACTTTTCTCTAAAATATTTATTTTTATATATCTTACATAACTCAATAAAATCTTCATTACACACACAATTAAAAGGATAATTCCATTTTGTTTTTTTTTGAAAGATTAAAAAAATATAATTATAAAGATTATAATAACCTCTGAAATAAATTAAAATTATAAAAACATCATGATTTCTACCACAAAACGATGTCGTACAACATTATACTCAAATAACTTATCTGCGGTGAAACCGTAAAAAAATTTTTTTGAACCTTTGTGTGTAAGAAAAGGTTTCTCTTTACTCCCAAAACGACACATTTCGGGATTCAAAGATCTAAAGAAATATAATTATAAAGATTATAATAACCTTGTTAAAAAAATAAAAAACAAAAAGAAGATAACACGATTTTCGATACCTCACAACATAAGAAAGCAATCTCTAACAACATAACATAAGAAAATGATTTCCCTTAAAGAAAATCACATTTTCTAGATAACTTCGTGTCTCTCCCTGTTGTTACTTGTAGTAGTTCCAAAAGTTGTCACCATCATTTCTGGGAATATTATCTACAGAAATTCTAACATTTTGGATAACCATATATATATTGTGTGTAACTTGTTGTATCTAAAATTTGTTGCCATCATTTGTGGGTTAGTTTTCCAAAGAAATTGTAACTCTTTCAAAAAGACCTTAATCAAGAACAAAGACCACTTCCAAAAATGTAAAATAAAAACAAGAGAAAATCAAAGATAGAAACCAAGAAGGGTTTTATAAGAGTTATGTTGTAGGAAAAATGATTGTGTAATGTTATAGAGATTCATTTTGCATGTTTTAATTTTTATTTTTTATTTTTATTTTAAAAAGTGTGAGCCCCATAAAATATTATGTGTGTAGGAAATTTTGTTGTATCATGTAAAAGTACAAAACGAAAAACCAACCAAGAAACACATGTGAAGGAAGGAAGGAAGGACATGCTTTTTCTTTGTTTTTGGTCTAACTTATTTAGTCCGCCTTTAAGCTTACTCAACTAACTCTATCTACCAACAATTTAACACATTTTACATTAAGAGTGTGAATGAATCAAATTGATTATAGCAACAGAACTTCTAGATGGCAGCTTATAAAGATTAATTTATTTCTATATTGAAGTGCACGGCACTGGTATTTGGAAATTTCCGTCTAGACTTTATGACAAGGAGAATGAAAAATTAATCCAACATATTGAATGTACATGTGTCTGCGTGTGTATATATATACATATATATACATTAATTATATATAATAAATTTAAAAGACATGCTTTTTGGGGTATTTCCTATAGAGAACTAGGTAAAGTTTTAATTAACTATTACCGTACCAGAGTTAAAAACTTCACTAAAAAACCAGTAAAAAGGGAACAACCAAATTAAGTACATAAAACACAAAGGAAGAGTCACGCATAAGATGTGGTCGTAACATTGGTAATAACATTATTTGGTTGTCACAATATCCTATCTCATATAAGTAAAGGTCTAAGCATATTTGTAATATAGAAGCAAACACCTTTCATTACTTCATTGGTTCAATTGGCTTAATTTGTTAATGTCTTGAAGTCTTGCAGTGAATGCGTAACACTGTTAAACATATTTAGAGGAAGGGAAACGGCTTGGTTTCCATATTATGCAAACATTTTTTTTTCTCTGACTCAGAATATCATGAATTCTAATTATGACCAAGAAATGAACAATTTTTCATACAGTATGATAATAAACAAAAAGTGAAAAAAAAAAATTTAAATGGAGACAACAGATTAAAAAAACACATCTACCTATGTTACACCCCCAAAGTTTAATTTAGCAGTAATCAAAAGATCTCAATACAAATAATCAACCAAAGCAGTTGGCTTTGCAATCTTCAAAAACTCCAAATCATTCTCCAAGGGTGTCAAATTCAAATCAAGAACCAAAACTCTCTTGTTACCAGCTTTAAAATCAAGCCTGTTTGGTGATGAATCAAGAGTGCTACCACCACTGCCACTACCACTACTTATACTACTCATAGTCATAGAATTCCTCATGTTTCCATTGGAATTTGCAGCAGCTCTGTGTCTCCTCATGTGGCCACCTAAGGCTTGTCCTATTGCAAATTCCAACCCACAAATGGAACATTCATGTGTTTTAGGCTTTGGTGGTGAACCATTAAGCAATTGGCCATTCATATCTCCATCTCCAGCCATCAACCTTGGCTTCTTGTGGCTAGCCCTGTGGCCACCAAGTGCTTGAAATGAAGGGAATTGCCTGTTACATGTCTTGCACTCAAACACACGGTTGTTGTTGTTGTTGTTATTATTACAAGAACTTGAATACATGGCCTCAAATTCACCTCCACGAGAAAGCAGCATCAAACAATTTGCCATGTTCATGCTATCAACCTCTCTTTCTCTCTTCATCATAACAAAACTTGAAATATTGGGTTGGTGATGGTTAATTTTGAAGGTATCAGGTATGGGAAATGGATGTGTGAAAGTATGAAAAGAAAATAAAGTGTGTGGTTAAATGGAATTCTATAGGAGAGTCAGAAAGGTATGGTATTTATAAGCTTCTTATGGTTTGATATAGCTTGAGAGTGTAGGACAATTCAGATAGTTGACATTTTATGACATGAATGTTGCCACACATATTGTAATTATTATTGTGACTTTGATTACTTGTAAAATAAGCCAGTGTGTGACTGATGCAGCAATTAAAAAACTATTGATTTGATGCATTGAACTCTTATTAGGAGTTGTTTGGTGTGAAAGGTGCTGGCTGCTGCTACGTAAGCATGACAGTTTTGCTGATCCTAACAAGTAACAAAGGGCTAGTTAGTATTGGGGACCGGCACTACTATTACTAGAATAGAACTGTGTTAAGATTGTTCAAATCTTGATGGAAAGTTCCTAGTCAATTATAGGATGTGTTCTTTTGCTGATAGATTAATGGTATGAAAAAAGGAAACAACAGAGGACCTGTGTTATGTTATAGAAATTTGTTTTGCCGTACAAGAGTTTTTTTTTTTTTTGCATTACATGTCAGCCAAATTTCTCTGTGTGTGTAGGAAAATTTTTTCTCTCTTATATGATGTGTAAACCGTGTATTGATAGATTAATGATATGAAAAAAGGAAACAATGTCAGAGGACCTGAGTTGGAAGGAAGCAATACTTCAGAATAATCATACTATCATGTGAAGCTGATGACTTCCAAACATCTAGAAATCATGCTGTAAAATTCAAATGAAATTAAATTAAATAAAAATTTTGTTATAAAAGAAGAAAAGTATGTGGACAAATTTGTCTGATCTTTGAATCATTTTTTTAAAGTAATTTTCCAAAATAAAATAAAAGAAGAAGAAAAAATTATTCTCCAGAAAAAAGAAGAAGAATTTGTCTGATCTTTGAATCCTTGTTTTAAAGTAATTTTCCAAAATTGAAAATGTTTTTTGTTTTGTTTTGTTTGCAGGTAGCTAGGAGTTAACATGAGAAAAAAAAACATTACCCTTGATTTTGTTCTTATTTTCGTTGTAAATGTTATTCCATTTTCTATTCTTCTACCCTTTATTGTTTATTATTATTATTTTCTTAATTTAGTGGGGACTTAATACTGTTATAATTATTGAATGTAGTGAGTAAAAGATGTGAACTCTTCTGCAATAATTTCAATTTGAAGACTTTTATTGTTTACTTTAACAAAAAGAATTAATTATTCTGATAATATTGTGTCGACTAAATTGCTTCATTAATCTTTTTTTTTCTTCATATTTTATATGTAAATTTTACATCAAATTTTCAAATTATCAGAACACAATTCTAGAAAGCCTAGCATTTTTAGGAGATATTTTGTGTTCCACGGTTAAGGGCCCGTTTGAATGTTTTAAAAAAATCTTTTTATCCATTAAAAGTAAAGTATATATATATAAAATTTTTACAAAAAAAAAAAAAAGTAGTATTTATGAAATTAAAAAAAAAAAGTAAAGATAAATGTTACGTAAAAAGCAAGAAATGGGAAGAGAGTTTGTGTCAGTTGTGTGTGTACACATTCTCTAATTCTGCTGATTACGTGATTCGCATCGCGTTTGTTACTACTTAATAGACCAATTGTATCCATTGTGATAGGTCTGACGTGGACTACAAGTCAATGGGCCATACTCATCCTAATCCATTAGGTGCTTTGGATTTGGATCAAAATTGTTCGATTTTAGGTCCCTAACTTCCAACTAAATTTATTGACCATTTTGTACGTTGTCTGGATGGCACCTTCAAAGGTACACAATTTCAGTGAAATTAACAACACTTTTTTTTATAGCCTTCTCTTTTTCTGTCAATTTTATTGGGGTTTTTTTTTTCTCATATCACATGAGATAATATTTCTCATACTTTATATATAATAAGTGGTAGGTCTCACTATTTGTTAAAAACATAAAAAATTAAAAGAAGATAACACGGATTTCGATATCTCACAATGTGATAAAGTAATCTTCAATAACATAAGAAAATAATTTCCCATTTTCTTGAGTGAGTGAAAAAACGTTTTCTATTCTTCAATTTACAATTGTCTGTATTCTGTATATTTTTTTTAATATGGATAAAATATTATGCTTATATTTTTTTTATGCTCACCCTATTTACTTTTATACATACATTCAGATCATAATTTCAATAGATATTTCTAGGGAATTATTATTCTTATGCTATTGTGATAGACTCAACATGTGTGGCTCCATTGATTTTTAAAAAGAAAAAAAGCAAGCACGAATATCGAAGGATCAGTAGGAGAAATTCTTTATATTATGTTACATGAGACTAACTTAACCAATATTTCTATACATATATTTAGTTCATAATCTTAACTGATCTTCATATTTTCACCCTCCTCCTACGGTTCGTTAAGATATGGATAGAAGTAGGTAAAATAGACATAAAAAAAAAGTATGCAAAATATCTCATCCTTGTCAAAATATATTAAAAATGTTGAATTATATAACTAGGAATAGGATGTTATGTCCACATTTTTTTTTAGTTACTATTTTCCAATATTGTTATATCAGAATTAAAAAATAAAAATAAAAATTATATGTCTATGAGTAAATAAAGTAGACATATAAAAAGGGAAAACATTTTTTCATGTTGCAATGAGAATTCAATTCTCATGTTATGACCCTTCGATTTACGTGCAAAATATTTCTTTTCTTTTTTTCTTTTTTAATAAATGTGGGACCCACTATTAGTTGAGTCATAACATAAGAATTGAATTCTCATGCAACATGAAATCCTTATAAAAAAATATGTATAATATCGTATCTCATTTAACTAATAGTCCCATCTCATCGTCAAATGGATTTCTTCGAAACGATTGTTATGTGAAATGTAGTGAGGGTTAAGACACGTTACTCTATGCTCTAGCCAAATCAAAACATATCACGTAACACAAAAGTTGAATTTGTTGAAAGAGAAAGTTACTAATACATATAGGTTGGATTTGACTGGGTTTAGCCTAAATTCGGTATGAAATGTTGATTACGTCAATTTTTTTTTTATTGATTGTGATGAAATATCCAACCTAATATTTAGATAAAATGTATAATTTTAAATATTTTATATAACTAGATTATCAAATTTTATTAGTAAAAAATTAAAAGTAATTGGCGTTTTGTGATACGTATCTTCAAACAAATTATATCATTATAAAAATATTATTGTATGGCGTAATATGTATAAAATTAAGTCAATAAGTCAATGTAAAATGGATTTAGCTATTAAGATTGGCGATCTTAAGACTTCTAATTGTTTTCACATTTTTTAATATACTATAGAATCCACTTTCCAAAAAAAAAATAATAAAAAAATACTATAGCAGAATCCATATAATGATATAACATAAGATCCCAATCTCTGGGTGCATAAGACGCGGCATGCCCCCAAGCTAATCAGACTAAAACCAGGTCCTTAAAATTAGGCCCAAAGTGTTTTTGGGTTGCGTTTGAGTCAAATTATAAGTGGACCTAGCTCAGCTTGATATCATATAACATTTAAAATATTTAAAAAAATAAAAGTGAATTATGAGACTATGGGTTAAATGATCATGCTAGGCATATATATAACATGACAATAAGCGTCTGTTTGGTGTGATGTATAAGACATGATAGTATAAGTTTATAGTATACGTTTATTGCTTACAAGTACAATTCCCAAGAACTAATATATCATTTCAATTTTTATATATTAAAATAATTTTTTTTAATATATTAATTTTTAAAATATTAAAGGATTTCATTTTATACAATATCACACCAAACGCTGGATAGTATTAAAATTTAATCAGGTCTTATACTCTCATGCCTTATAATTCATGTCTTATCCTACTATACAACCCTAAATCTTACATGTTTTGGGAAGTACAATTCATTGTGCATTGCTTTAATTATGTGGATTATCATTATTACCTATCAACATTTTCAATATTACATAGTGAATGAAATAAAATAGGAACTTTCGCGTGTTCTAGAAATATCTAAGAATGTCTTTAAATTGTGTTTTGGGAGATATATGTGTTTTGGCAATTAAGGATGTAAATAGGCTAGACTTTCTTCAGGTCAACTTACGGAAGCATCGGTGAACAATAAAGGAAAATCAAATTGAAAAATAGAGATAAAGAGAAAGAGGATGAAACTTGAAAACCTAAAAGTGAATATGGAGGAACGTTGTTGAGATTTGAAAGAGAAAATAATGCTTCATGGTGGAGAGAGTCTCCTTCGTCACCAAATTTGCTAAGAAGATCTGATGCAATATAAAATAAATTTATGATACAAGTGAGAGGATGGAATTGTGAGATTGAGATTGAGATGGAAATGATAAATACTTTTCAGATTTGATCGAAATATAGAGAGGGTAAATGCGGCATTAATAGAGTTTAGGTGTGTGAGGAATTGTTTTTAGTATTTTAAATCTAATATACATGTTTAAAAAAAATTAATCTAATATACAACACCAGGAAACTATTATTACGCAATTGACTTTTAAGAAATAAATTTTTTAAAAGAAAGTTTATATTTATAATATATTTTTATTTATAACTATGATTTTAACCATTGATTTCTATCGATCAATCATTAGAATTATGATCGTAAAAAGGTTGTATACAAATTTAGCGGCTTTTCCTATAACAGTCTCCATGGAACAGTAGTTGAAATCCAAATTTTCTGTAATTATAGTTTTGAGAATTTCAATAAAATTCAAGGTCATTTAAAAAGAATCAGAATCGCAAAACCATCTTTTCGGCCCCCATTGATGAATTAAAACAAATTTTGTAACAGCATTAATGACGTTCTGACTTCTATAGAATTTTCTGATTTCAAAACAAATTTATCAAAAATTACAGCAGTACATTTTTTTAAAAAGATTTATTCACCGATTCAATTAGAGTCTGCCAAAAAAAAATTAAAATATTATTATTTTAATAAATAATTATGAATACATAATTGTTTTAAAATTATTTACGAATCTATTGTAGTCATTTATGTCCAAATTGGGCGTGACTATTCATGCCCAAATTAGGCGTGACTCCCAAGGCATTCACGCCTAATTTAGGCGTAAATCATCGGCGTCGACACGTGATAAAAAAAGTCAATTTACGAACCGTAAAACTTTAGAAAATCGTAACTTTTGACTCGGATATCTGAACGAGGTAATTCTTTTTTTGATTCCACATAACTTTTCGATATCAACGCAATGACATCTCATTTGATATATTTTACCTCTCACAAACACAATTCCAATTTGCAATAATTGTATTATATAGTGTATTACAAAAAAAAATTAAAAATTATTATTAATAAGAAAAATAAAATAAAGATTTTTTTTGGTAAACTAATAAAATAAAGATTTAATTTGTGATTTAAACTCAAAAATCAATTTAAAAAATTTGTATTAATAAAGAAAATAATTAAATAAATATTCTAAACACTTGGTAGAATATTATATAAATTTGTATATATTTTAATAATGAAATAAATAACCTTGTACACTATTTTTTTTTCAAACACTTGGTAGAAGTATATATATATATATATATATTTTTGGTGAAAAGTATAAGTGTATATTTTAATATGACATTAAGTATCCTTATTTATAGATGAGTTAATCCACTTTGGTACCATCTTTATAGTATCATTGTTGCAAATTTGAATTATGTTTATTAGAGATAAAATATATCAAATGAGATGTCATTGCGTAGATCTCAAAAAGTTATATAGAATCAAAAAAGAATTAACTCATTCGGATACTCGAGTCAAAAGTTATGGCCTTATAAAGTTTTTCGGTTAAATTACTAATTTTTTGTACCACGTGTCAACACCAGACGAGTCACGCCTAATTTGGGCGTGAATAGTTACGCCTAATTTTGACGTGAATGACTAAAATAGATCCGTAAATAATTTCGAAATAGCTATATTTTTGTAATTATTTATTAAAATAATAATATTTTAATATTTTTGCCATTCGAGTCAAGCAAGATTACAATCCCACAACAGCTTTTCATACCAAGTCACTAATTAAGGATAAATAAACATCTTAATTGATTTACGTGGTTGGTAGTTTATAAAATATTTTAATAGTATAAAATACTAGGGGTGTTCATCAATTAATCCAAACCGATCCAAACCGCAGTGATCGAATCGAAAAATCGATAATCGAATAAATCGAAAATTGAAAAACCGAACACCGTTTAAAAATCACAAATTTTAATTAGATTGGATCGGTTTTTTTAGTCGTGAATTGGCAATGTGTTGGCAATCAGTCAATCATGAGTTGGTGATGAATCAACCATGAGTCGACAACGAATGCGAAGTATGTATGAGCCATAAACGTTCTCTGTTAGCAATGTTATCAGACCTGGCCCGACGATTGAATCAATCGAGTTACTGGGTCATCAATTCAACCAGTGGATCACTGATTCAACCGCTTGAACCGAGTAAGTATATATATATATATATATATATATATATATATATATATATATTTAAAATTTATATTTCAATTTTCGATTTTTTTAAATATGACAAAATAAATATTTATGGCATCAAAATAAAAATAAAAAAACAAAGGGAAAAAAGTTTCTGATATTACTTTAGACAACTTTGTCTAATGTTCATCGAAACGCCGTCGTTTTTGGGTTGAAAAATTAAAAAATTAGAATTATAAAGACCATTATAACCCTGAAATAAATTAAAATTACAAAAACGCCATGATTTCCGTCCTAAAATGACGTCGTTTCGATGAACTTTAGATAAAGTTATCTAAAGTAACTTTAGAAAAAATAAACCCAAAAACCAATGCAGTACCCATATAATAAAGAAAGTAAAAAAAATAGAAATAAAGAATTGTAAATTTAATAATAAAAATATTGATAAAGAAGAAGATATAGATAAGAAATGAACGGCCCATATGAAACAAGAAACCAAAAAGTAAATCCAGCGCATGATTTTATGATGTGAAAAATTCATAATCACTTTGAAGTGTATTTTGAAAAATAAATTTTTGATTTCAAGAACAGAAGAAAAAAAACATATTTGATAAGGCCTATTTTTTAAAAATAGTCCTAAAAAGTATAATTTTTTTTTAATTTTTAGAATCAAATTTACATAACATATTTGAGTTATTTCTGTTGTGTGTTTTGACTTTTCACTTTCAAAACAAAAAACAACATAAAAAACACCTGTTTCATTAACTATTATACAAAACAGTTTTAAAAACAGAAAAAATAGAACACAAACAAACAAACCATTAGTATATGGTTTTGTAAACAACAAAACCGATCAAATTTTAAAATAGAACCATGAACGATAGCTGAAATGATCAATTACCCCCAGACCAAGTCTTTCACTACAGCATGTAATTATTGATGATAGTTTACACAATTTTTATTTAAAGTGAAGATATATTATAATTTTATGTTAAATGGCTATATAAATTCTTGTATCACACAATTATTTTACGTTTAAAGTGATGATATATTATTATTAATGATTTTAGTTAACACAATTTTTATTTTAAAAAAAATAAAGTCTTTTAATTTTTCTGTAGTTTAAGATGTTGCTCTGTTCTTATTGAAACCAAAAAGGTGCCATAATTTATAAGGTCCAGTGAAAGGGAATAAGAATATGACCTAATAAAGAGTGAATTAATTGTTTTTTTTCTTAGTCTGAAAAGAAATGAGTGTTTTAAGAAAGATTCAACAATCAAATCATATTTCATTAATGAGACGAACCGTTGTTTATTATCTTCTTGTGTAAGATAGACAAACCAAGACTACCAAAAAAGATAGACCAACCGAATCATATAAAACACAAAAAAACCTTATTTGATAACAAAATTTCATGCTTTATATAAAATTTGTAGATTAAGACTTTTCCTTCCTGTTACGTTTCTCTGGTAATTTAATTTTGTATGAAATAAATTTGTATAATTATAGGCATATATATAAATAGAAAAATACATACTCTGCCCATATTTTTCATTTGCTTTTTTATCTGTTTCTCAACCTTCAATTTTAGCATTCTTTTTTGTTCTCTTAAAGTGAGGTGCTAGGCAATGTCCTGCATATAAAATTCTGGTCCTTTTTTTTTTAGGTTACCCATTTGTTATGTAATTCTGTGCCTTAGATTTCTCTGCATGCAAGTGGTTTTTTCGAATTGTTGTAGACTGCTCATACAACTCTTTTATTCTGTTTTACTATTATTATTTTTGGACAGTTATTTATATGGTAAAAATAAAAAATAAAAAAAATGCATCAATGGTTCCCTGAAACCAACATCATCCATATATATTTTGGGAAAAAGGTGTGTCATTTTAAATGACATATTTTATATCCTTTCATTCTCATAAAAAAAATTCCGGTGAAATTAGAACAGTTGTTAAAAAAAATCTTACTCTATTTTTTCTCTTACATCATCCATATATATTTTTCTGTCATTTTAAATAACACAATTTATATCCTTTCAAAATGAGATCCATATTTTTAAAAAATTTCTTACCTATTTTCTCTCCTATAATTTATCTCTTTCTCTCACTTAAAATAATATAATTTTATGTTGTTCAAAATGATACATATTACTCTGTGTATTTTTTTAGATAACAATGTCGCAAGCTTTGGATGCATGACATCAGGAGTACTCCCAAACATTCTTACTTCGTAGTAATTTTTTATTTTTACATTTTTAGTCGTTGTCCTTTTTGGAAAAGGTGAAAAGATTATTTTTCTTTTATTATCATGTTGATTGACTTTTACATATTCATGTGAATTGGACCCCAGCTATTCTTGTTTGTCTACTAGTGGGAATATGGATTAATTTTAGGAAAAAATATTTTTTTTTTTAAATGACACAATTTATATCATTTCACTCTCACAAAGAGGTGAAACCCACACTTTTATTTTTTTTGTCAACTCTCTCTCCTCCTTTATCTATCTTTTTCTTTCTCTTAAAATGACATAACTTTACATCATTTAAAATGATACACACTTTTCCCTTAATTTTATTCATGTTTGATCCTTTTATTGTTTGACATTATTTACAAACAGACACTAATTTATATTTTGCTTAATTAATTACCTGAATAAATAAGATTTCTTATGTACTTGGTTATAAAAATTTAAATATTCAAATTAATTAAGTATTCAATATTCAGATAACTAATATATATATTCTTACATAACCGATAAACTCAAAAAAAAAAAAAAAACTTGCAATCCAATTATTTATTTTTTAACTTACTTTATTTCATTTCCATATATTTTACATGTTGAAGGCTCAATCGTTGGCTTTAAAGTTCTGATTAAGTACCTCAATTCTTTGAAGTTATTTTTCATCGCGTAAAGCAGTTCCTCTCCCCCTCTTTTGATTTTTTATTTTATATATTATCACTTTGGAATTGATAGTAACACGACGAAATTTTTCAAAAAAAAAATGTGGAATTGAAATGCATGTTACACTTTAAAGAGAAATTAAGCTTACAATTAATTACAACTAAATAAGTGTCTTTATGAAACTTACTAAATGAATATAAAAAAGGAGACTAATTTTTGCTTGGAAAATAAGTGTCTTCAAGCTATTATGATTGATTTAGTGGTGAAAAAGTTGAATAGTTTATATTAAATTATGTGTTCAATTCATTTTTTGGTACATTGTCAAGAGGTATCCATGCCCGCACCATGCCCTCGGAGTACGACCTGTTTGGGGCTAGAAGATTTTTGACAGATTTTTGACTTATCCTCTAATCCCCAAAGATTTTCCAATAAACTGCTTGAAGCAGGGTTTGATCCCTGCACCAAATAACCCCTTGAGAGCTCAGCTGCCAACTGAGCTACCCTTGGGGGTTAAATTTTTTTTTTCATTTACACTAAAGTATGTACATCACAAAATACATAATGTAAGTTATAAAAATTGATAAAAAAAAACTTTGTAAATATAACTTAGCTCTTTCAGATTTTGTTATACCTTTCTTTCTCTCTCATTTCTATTCACTTTTCAGTTCTCTTTTTCGTGAATGATCAGATATTTAGGTTAACTTTATAGAGTCTAACTTTTGGAACAGTGACCATTGTGCCATTGTTCCCGATCTTTATTACCGGAATGCCACGCGACGGCACATATTTCCCAAAGTGCCACGCAGGCTAGTTCGCCCCCGTCAGCAGCAACCTAGGTGGGCTGATGTGTCAGCCATTTGGTGGTTGACAAGTTCGCTGGCATCAGCAGCGAACTAGGCAGCATTTAATGCTGACAGACAGGTGGAGTTCGCTGACCACCGAGGCGAACTAGGTGCCAAGTGGCAGTATCAGACCTAGTTCGCCTGACACAGGGGCGAAATCAATTCCACGTGGCAGTCCCCCCTAGTTCGCCTGACACAAGGGCAAAATCAGTGCCACGTGGCAGTACCCCACAAGTTCGCTGCCTTGGTAAGCGAACTACATGCCGACAGTAACAGGTCGTTGGCCCAGACAGCGAACTCATGTTTATTTAAACAACCCCACTTCCTCTCCAAAAAAAGTCATTCTCGTCAGTTTACATAAAAGGAACTTTCTATTTTTGTTTGTGAAGTTTTTGTATTTCAGTTCAAAATGAGTGAGAATAACAATGATGTAATATGCCTTTTATATTACAATGGAAGAAGATATTTTGGACCGAGCGGTCAAGTGTTTGAAGGAGATACGAAGATCTTCCGCATGAGCCCGCGTTGCAAATATACTGAGCTCAAGAAACAAATATACAAGAAGTTGAGATTACAACGAGGTCAATCACTATCTCGACTGATTGCAAGATGTGCTTCTGGAAACCCCGTGCAATGGGTTGCTGTGGATGTGGTTGAGGATGAAGATGTGTCACTTGTAACAGCCCGTTACGTACCGGTATTGTTAACATTAATTATGATATTAAGCGCAGTTACAATCACAGCAGTTCATTTATAAAAATGAGAATAAACTTTTTCCGATTATTACGCGAACAGTAAAAGTATAAAAAGCGTAATAATAAAAAGCTGTGACCGTAACTGAAACACAAGCGGAAGACTTTCTTAACTATTTATACACTTTATTTTATTACCTACAAGATACTAAGGGGTTCCCATAAATCCACTTAGCCAATTTCTCACTTTTTACGTTTTTACCACTTAACAGGATTTGCCAATCTGTTTTTCTACGAACACAAAATAAAAATCCAAACTTAAAATCCAGGTTATCTTTTTCCTTATTTACTTACCTTTCTATCAAGCTATCACACACTCAATTCCGAGCTCGTGAGCTCCGGTTATCGCCGTTTGAAGTTGGACAAACAACATTGCCTACCAACTCCAAAACAGCCTAAAACGTCCAAACTTCACGGAATAAACTGCACCTAACCACAAGGACACTGACTCTCAAACTTTTACACCATAAACTAGACACCTCAAAATTCGATTTGATATATCGTACTCTTAATTTGACCAAGTAACGAAGCGGGAATTAATTTCCCAACACAGACCCGAATCTGCCCACTGGTGCTGGCCAGAAACAGGGCAGTGTGTGACAACAGCCCCCATGGGCTGCTCACACCACCAATGAACCTAGGCTTTTGACACAACGTAGGGGACATCTTAAGCTTCAAAATGGCGTATGGCACGTCCCAATCGGACCACTATGGAGAGAGATACGCTCCTCCAAAGTTCACCCAAAAACTGCCAATTCTACAGAAAATTCGCCAGAGTTTCCTTTGTATTTCCTAAAATCCCCAAATTTGCATAACCTTTTTAACACCACTAATACACCTGAAATCCAGCAAAATCCAATGGGTGGCACACACAAGGTCCAACAACGCCTTGGGGCACTTACAACCCAATCCAATATACACTTAAAACATAAACAGTTTACTTTCAATTTCATGCATAAAACATAATACGGATAATCATAAACCTATAATAGGCCTAAAGCCCTTCCATCATATTACATACATCCATGGTACATTTACAACACTGGATTACTTTTACATTTACAACTTTAACTTTAAACTACAATTATTTACATATTACACTTCACTTGCCAAATAAATCCATAAACTAAAATGACATGATAGCTAAACTCTACTCCACTGCTCCACTTGTCATCATGCGGGCTTCTCGCCCGCTGCTCCATATCCACTAGTACACCCTGAAATTATGCCCCGAGACGGGGTGAGATATACGGATATATCTCAGTGACCAAGAGGTTCTGGAGAAAACTCCGCCCAATGGTTCACTTCGATGTATATCAATAGAATAAAAACAACACCACTGTCATAAAACGGGATAAAGCAAGGGATTTAGAGAAAGGGGGAATATATCAGAACAACTACGACATTCGGGATGGTAGCTACCAATACCACGCCATGTCCTCGGCTATACGCCTATGGGTACTACCCCTGGCGTGTTCATAGAACAACCCACCAAGGTACCCCTTCCAACTATATACACCCGAGACAACCTAGTGTGCTCCTATCCGGATAACACACCACGATCCTGGGTCAACTGAAACTCCCTCTCGGAGACCTATCCAGTGGCAGTCCGGAAACATTTGCCCGAAGGCTAAAAATATCTACTGGCCAGAGATCTGGTACATAAGTACCCACTGTGATAATGCACATGCATGCTCATGCTGTTCTACACTACTCATACACATTTCCTACCATTGCCATCAACTAGCAAGGTGTAACACAAAAGGGGAACAAGCCCCAGTACCAAGAGGTTACCTTTCTTTTTATCCGTCCACTGAGCTCCGCAGAACTCCACTTATAGCTTGATTAACAGGGAACGCCTACACAGAGGACAATTCCACACACTTAGAACTTTGAATCCACTCATGAATTTCAACATACCATATGTAAACCACATCACTTACCTCTATCCACTTGATCCAGGACCAAGGGCAATCCACTGTTTCACTGTTCCAAGTCTATGTCCACGTACGGCAACCTGTACAACCATGCACAGCCGTCAGTTTCAGTCACAATAACTCAAAACGCGAAAACGTCAAATTCCTCTTCTCTCCCTCTAAGGTTCGGCCATCATAGGGTTATTTTAGGTTGTATTTTTTCTAAATTTTCTTTCTCATTTTATTTCACTTACTTAGGTTACCCAAAGGCTAGTTCAATCGTTGTTTTACGGTTTTACGACTTTTTCGCAACGTTTTGCGAATTATTACACTTTAGGCACATTTTGCCACTTTCAACACTTATCATTTTTACATTGATTCTTCCACATGCCAATCACCACACAACCCATCTAATAACTTTTCCATCACACAACACAACACCGAAGTGTTCTAAAACATCCATTTGCTCAATTGTACATAAATGGCCTAATCTTGGTTAGTCCAAACCAAGGATTTCCACTCAATTCCTATGGCCCACAACTCACATAATCACTTCCTAACATCATATAATCACACTACAATTCACTATACCACACATTAACACAAAACTCAAAAATTCCATTTCATGCATCAATTTTTTTCTAAGTTAAAAATCCATTTTTTTCGCTTAAAATTTTCATTGCATTTCTAGCATTAATACATCATTCTAAGACATTATCATCTAATAGACATTTTCCATTTGAGCTCTCTAACACCACATATCACAAAATCCCTCTTTAGGGTCAATTATCACAACTCAAAATTTAACCAATGAAATGTCGAAATAACTCACCCAATTGAACGGTATAAGGCTCCACCTAAGTATATTACACCATTGGAGCATTTGAAAGCATCATGATCCCACTTTTTTGCATGAAAAACGTGGCCTATAAGTGGTAGATCTCCCTCCACACTCAATTTCAAGACTCAATAATGGTACCAATGGGTTCAGGAGGTGTTTTCCATCAAGATTCAACACAAACTTTGTTGAATTTGGTGGATTATAGCTTGACTTATGGAAAGGAAGAAAATTTGCAGAAAGGAGAAAGAGGAATGGGCTGGTTGCTAGAGAAAGAAGAAAGAAAACGTGAAATGAAGGAGATGAATAGTGGTTTAGGAATGTTTATTTGACTTAAAGTGGGTACCGGATTCCACGTGATTTAAAACTCATCCGAATTTCTCTCCGATCATCACTAAAATTCACAATTTAAAAACCTAATGAGAAATTATAATTTTTCATCTTAACACAATCCTTTAGTTTTACTTTTTCAGATAAAAATTTGGAGCTTTCCGGTTGTTCAGAAAAACACTGCTTTAAGGTACAGCGCGCTCCGTTGACAAACTTCCACAAATTGACTTAAATCCCTCAAATATTATCAGAAATCATATTTCCTATTTCTATGGACCATTTAAAATCAATATTTGAAACCTAGAGCTCAAAATTCCACTGGCACGTTTTACGGTGCAATCTGACTGCGGTATTTTTACCCGCGAAAAAAACTATTCACTGATTTTTCTGAAACTTGCCTATCCACTCAATTTTTCGTTCTGAATCCATTTCCAGGCTTATTTTTATCATCTGAGACCTCCTGCTCAATTTTTTACCTTCCTAGGGTTGCGTGTTGGCTAATTACCGTTTTGCCCTTTCTTTGTATTTTGGCCTAATCTTTGGGATTTTCACTAATCAATCACTTAATTTCTCACTTAATACTTTAATTACTTAATTTAGAATTGCCAGGTGTTATATCACTAGTGGTTGATGCATTTCGACAGCATGGAGAGTCCTCATACATCGAGTTATATGCGGAACTAAACACCGGTGGAGAGGCAAGTACTCAAAATTTTATCCCTACCAGTTACTTGATAGACATTAATAGGGAGCCGGAAAAAAATTCCGAAGATATCAATGTGTCACCCCCAATAACACAACCCTTAGATGTGATTCGAGGCGATGAGTATGATCCGACATGGCGCGTCTCAGGACGCCATCTCTCCACAAGGGCCGAAATAAGTGCGTGATCAAGCTGAAAATACAAAGGTATATTACATTTTATCACAATTTATTAACTATACAAGATGTATGTATTTTTATTATCTACTGTACGTATCACTAACCTCGTGGTTGCGCATACGCGCAAGCTGATAAAATCCTGCTTGCTGTAGATAAGGATGAATCTCATCAGGTATATTCAAATGGTCCCACGTACCACTGTGTCTAACGTTTAGGACACGATCATCTGCATTCTCATCACCAGATTGGTTCCATACATGAGTTGATATGTGTTTTTCCTGCAACGTCAGCAGCGACGACACCAATGGACCAGGTTGAATGGCTGTCGTCTGCTGCGGCTGTGGTTGCTCCATGAATCTATTTACAAATAATAAATAGAAAAATTATTAAAAAATAATTAAATTATCAAGTTTAATTAATTATTCTATACTCCATAATGAATTAAATATTACATACTACAAAATAAAAAATTCAAGTTTCATGTCATTATTAAAATATTAAACTAATTAAAATAATATAACATAATTAAAAACTAACATTATTTTATATGCAATTACTAAACTACTAATATTAGACTAATTTAAATAATAAAATAAATAAAATGTTATCTAATCTAGTGTGTGATAAAATTAATCCTACAAATATTCCTAAACTCTAAGTCCTATTAATAAATAATGCATAAAAAATAATTTATTACATTATTAATTAAACTATATGTTATTTAACTACTAACATTAAAATGTAATTACTAAAGTACAAATATTAAACTAATTAAAATAATATAACATAATTAAAAACTAACATTATTTTATATGCAATTACTAAACTACTAATATTAGACTAATTTAAATAATAAAATAAACAAATGTTATCTAATCTAATGTGTGATAAAATTAATCCTACAAATATTCCTAAACTCTAAATCCTATTAATAAATAATGCATAAAAAATAATTTATTACATTATTAATTAAACTATATGTTATTTAACTACTAACATTAAAATGTAATTACTAAAGTACAAATATTAAACTAATTAAAGTAATATAACATATTTAACAACTAACATTATTTTATATATTACTACTAAAATACTAATATTAGACAAATTTAAATAATAAAATAAATAATATGTCATCTAACCTAATGTGTGATAAAATTAATCCTACAAATATTCCTAAACCCTAAATCATATTAATAAATAATGCATAAAAAATAATTTATTACATTATTAATTAAACTATATTTTATTTAACTACTAACATTAAAATGTAATTACTAAACTACAAATATTAAACTAATTTAAGTAATATAACATATTAAACAACTAACATTATTTTATATATTACTACTAAAATATTAATATTAGACAAATTTAAATAATAAAATAAATAATATGTCATCTAACTTAATGTGTGATAAAATTAATCCTACAAATATTCCTAAACCCTAAATCATATTAATAAATAATGCATAAAAAATAATTTATGACATTATTAATTAAACTATATGTTATTTAATTACTAACATTAAAATGTAATTACTAAAGTACAAATATTAAACTAATTAAAATAACATAACAATTAATATGTCATCTAACTTAATGTATTATGCTACATATAATATAAATTAAAGCAACTAAATAACAACAAAAAAATAAACAAAATTTAATTAAATGTGCATCACTAACCTCAAATGAAGACAAAAGAGAGAGAAATATAATTGAGAGAGGAAGAGTGAGAGAAGAAAAATTAAGAGAGTAAGAGAGGGAGAGGGGGTGGCTGCAGGGAAGGGAGGCTGTGGGGAGAGGGACGGTGGGGGGTGTTTATATAGGGGGAGGAATGTTACCGTTGCACATAGGTCGCCCACGTCGGACGCGACCTTTGTGCATGTCAGCCACGTGGCTGACTAGCCGTTGCACAGAGGTCGCCCACGTAGGACGCGACCTTCGTGCATGCGTGACACGTGGCGCGGCAGCTGCAGCATTAAATGCTGCGTAGTTCGCTGCTGACGTTAGCGAACTTGTGCACCACCTTTTCGCTGACACATCAACCCACCGAGGTCGCTGCTGACGGGGGCGAGCTAGCCTGCGTGGCACTTTGGAAAATATGTGTCGTCGCGTGGCATTCCAGTAATAAAGATCGGAAACAGTGGCACAATGGTCACTATTCCCTAACTTTTTAACAACTAAAACTCTCACATTTTATTAAAATTGGTATAGTGGTGAAGGATTTTGAATAATGCATCTTGTGGAATAATGCGTGTCCATTGCATTAAGAACTGTCATTGTGGAACGCCCCACCCTCACCAATATCGAACATTTTGCCAAGAATATCAAGGGTTCTTGAATTCGGAAAAAAATTTAGTGCTCCAGGCTCATGTGGTCTTTTTAATGAGTGATACTTGTACAAAAATTTATTTTTTATTTTTTCTCTCTCATCTCTCTTCAATAATTATCACATCCTGATTGGTTTGGACCATTAAATTAATGGTGATCCAAGACCACCAAAATTCTTCTCCTTAGACGATTTTCAATAGCCAACTGAGAAAAAAGTGACTGATCAGTGTTAATGGAGATCCCCACACACTAAGGTGGCGTTTGGTTGAGGGAATTTTTTTATGAATAATAGGAAAATAAGATTAGTGGGAAAATGGTTGAAAGGTGAGTTTGATAGGAAAATGTAAAAAAAGTTGTTTGGTAGGGAAAAATTTTACTGGGGAAATTAGATAACTTTTGTAAAAGCTATGTTTGGGTTTTGGTAAAATATAGATGGGAAAAAGATATGTTACGACAAAAATACCCTTACTATTTTTTTTTTTTGGATTACAAGGAAATAAAGCAAAAGCAACAAACAGAGACCCATCTAGGGGTACAAGCACCCCTAAGGTTGTTCAAAAAAAGCGGAAGGCAATCAAGGGGAGGGTCATCATACAAGATGGTATCCCAGCTAAGTTGAAGAGCGTCACCCGCTCCGTCACCTTCTTCTGCCTCTTCCTCACGATGGTCGTCCTCCGCGACACAATCGGCGCTGGCAAGTTCAGAACCCCCGAGCAAGACTTGAAGGAGATCCGCGACCACCTCTACTATGGTGGTCGCCGGGTGGAGGCTCGCTGCGTCCCGGAAGAAGTTCAAACGGAATCCAACAACTACGCCACCTTCGACATGTCGAAGATCCTAGTGGACGAGGATGTCGGCGATGATGAGAAGCGTGATCCAAGCGAGGGTATAATGGGTCTGCAAAAAATGTGTCAACAATATTTTACCCGGTTTTTTGAAAAAACCACCCTCAAAAGAGCTTTCTAAACAGTGCGGATAGCAATCTTTCGAAGGCAAAGTTGAAAAAGCCATGCAAATGGGATGGATGGACATTTTGTCATAATCTGTTCAACCAAACGCCGGCTTTCAAAAAACCTTACTTCATTTGCATAGGAAAATGTTGGAAAGAATGGAACCAAACACCACCTAAGGATTCAGAAGTGATACATGACACGTGGGGTGGTATTATTAATATTTTGCCGCTTTATTTCAGATAAAAAAATATCAAAGGCTGGCTCAGATTTTAATGCATGGAACGCACCTTCTTCATGAACTTGCGACAAAAATATTTTTAAAACTTAATTTATTCACATCTTGAGTTTTGAAACCATTTGTTCAATATTTAGAGATATTATAATTTCACCGAACTCCTTTGACGGTAAGAAGCTTAAACCCTTAACCAGAGATCTCGAGTTTGAACCCTAAGAATGAAAAAAAAAATTTGGGAGAACCGCCCTCGAGAGGGTCCGATAGTACTCAATGAGAATTGATTTTCAGTTATGGCCGGAAGATACCTTTGAATTTATCAAAAAAAAAAAATATTATAATTTCTTCCACTTAAATAAAAATTCTTCTACTATTGTTGGTAATTTTTTCCACTTAGCAAAATTTTTTCCGAACTCTATTTTAATTGCATAATATTGTTTATAATGCTGACTACCCATGGGTGAATATACTTATATTTTCCAAAAAAAGAAAAAAAAAGTGAATATACTATTTTGAATATCAAAACATTATATCATATATATTCATGCCGTCATGCGTGAAGCTCGATCATATGAAGCTTAATTGATAATATATGTTCTATTTTAGGTTATTAGTAAATATACTTGGTGTACTAAGCAAGGTGATTTTGAATACAGTGGTAGCATCAAGATTTGAACATGCAAACTATTCAAATTCTTCACCACTAATTCACTTATAGTGACTTAAAAAGTATGATGATTTTGTTGGAAAGACTTTATTAATATGACTTGCTAAAAAAGTTCTACATGAAAAATCAAGGTTTACCTCTTATCAAAACATTCCCTTAATTAGGAATGAATAATCTCCTCGCATGTGATAGTATAGTGGTTAGTTTGTCCACTAGCAGGAACCTCTTGTATTTTTTTTACGGTATCCAAACTAAAAAAAAATGATATGTTTATTGAGTTGATTTTTTATTAAATTAAAGTTGCTTTACATTTGCAATCAACTATATATATATATATATATATATATATATATATATATATATATAGTGAGTTGATAGTTAAAAATTTTTTAGTGAAAATATCTCTTCTCTTTATTTTATTAGAAAGGTATGTTTGAGATCTAGATATTATTAGATATGTAGTAAGTTACTAGTAATTATCATTGGATAACATTTTCTCTTTTTTCAAAAAGTTTTTAGTATTCTCTCTTTGACTCAATGGTGATTAGATAGGTAGTAAGTTAGTAGTAGAAAATTTTACTTAGTAAGAATATCACTCAAAAATTCTCTAACTTGTTAGGTCTCTTTAATAGTAAGTTTGGCGGAAAAATTCTTGACAAAAGTATGTATCGACAGTGATTTTTTAAGGTGAACCTTTTCTTAATTAAAAAAGATAATAGCAATAACTACTAATTTGTTATGGAAAAAACATAATATTCTGACAAGAAAATATAATACATGTGTAGAATTATTAGACTCTATATATAATTTGTTTATAAAATAAAACTATAACCTAACATCCATGAATCTTGAAGTAAATTTGATAACACACTAGATAATACATTCATTTTTAAATTTTTTAAAAAGGGAAATCTACAATATCATTATATCTGGATACAGATGTATGACCAAAAAAAGCTTCTAATTAATACATACTAATGAATCTGTGCATATCTTATGTATAAATATATTTCCCTCAAAGCAAAATAAATTACCCCATTTGGCCAAACAAAGAGGCAACTGCACAGTTTTGGTCACATTCAGGATTCAACGCATCTGTCAACAGAGTATCATGATTCATTTGTTAATACAATTTTATTATTGATGTTACACATTCAAAGAAGTTTGTATCCATTTTTTTTTTTAAAATCATACACATAATTTTATTAACATATGGA
This sequence comes from Gastrolobium villosum, assembly GCA_032173675.1. Classification (NCBI taxonomy): domain Eukaryota; kingdom Viridiplantae; phylum Streptophyta; class Magnoliopsida; order Fabales; family Fabaceae; genus Gastrolobium; species Gastrolobium villosum. Next base: position 87,754 of record JAVKPL010008157.1, on the reverse strand, counting down.
CCTAACTTTTTATTTCTATAACATAAAATTTCAATTATCATGTTATATGAGAATTATAAAACCCTTTATTATTACGTCAGTTACGGGAGAAACCCAATTAATAATAAGGCTTTACTTCTATATGTAATAGAAGATACGTTATCATGTTCTGAGATAAATAAAATAAGACGTATGAAGTTTTTTTTTTTAAAAAAAAACTAGAGGCATGTGTTTTTTGGTATAATCTTGAGGATATTCTCATTCAATCGTTCAGTCATTTTGTTCTCGGAATACGGGCTCGAAGATTATCCCTTATTTGAATAGTAGTTGTATTGAATTTCACTACAAGAGAAAAAAATTGAAACTAATTCCTCCTCAAGCAAAAAGATACATCTTTTTATGTGAAGTTACTATATAAATCTCATGTAAGTATAATTTTCCTTAATAATATTTAATATTCTTCGCATTTAATAATCTATTTTAAGAAATGTACTTATATTATATATGTATATATTCCTTTATATCATTAAATTTTTATTTAAATATCATTAATATCACTTCATTTTTCTATACTGAGGCCCACTCTATATAGCTTTGATTCATCTTCTTTTAAACCCATTCCAAATCCCAACACTTCCTTCGAACTGTCTCTATCTCCGGTGGAGCGCCTCCACCGGTAAAACTCTCCGGTGATCGTTCCGGTTAGGTGCTCCGAACCTTTTCCGTTCGCTGAAGCTATCGCTGATTCAATCGCTCGATCCGTTTTCTCATTCTAGGTTGTTTTTTTATTTTTATTTGCTATTTTAGAATTTGTTTATAGCTATATTGGTTTGATCAAGTACAATGATTTTGATTTTATGGTGCCGTAGAGTTGATCTTCATCTGGTTTTTGTGGTGTAGTTGATCGAGTTTGAAGATTTTGATTTTATGGTGCAGCTGTGTTTTGGGCCAAAGGGGGTAAAGTGGCCACCGTGAATCGTTGAGTCAGATTATACTTGTTTTGAAACATCAACGAGTGAAATGGTAGGTTTGAGATTCTTACGAGCTATTTGCATGCAAATGTCTGTTCTGATATATGATTTTGTGGTTGCCTGGTTTTGCATGATGGACTATATATAGTATTGTTCCTATGTTTGTTTTTTTTAAATAAAATAAAATAATAATAATTATATTTATCGTTTATCTAAAACATGCTTGAAATTTATATATTCATTTTAGGGTTAACAGATGAAATGTTTCTTCTTTTTACACATAATGTTGTCATGTGTGTGCACCTTGATTTAACAGTGTGAGGATTTTTTGAGTAGTTCCATGAACCTGCATTGTTATAAAATTATTCACTCGCTCTGCTACTGTTTTTGGGAGCTTACTCATAAGCTAGTTTTTCTAATGATTTATAAATTTTATTGTAAATGTAAAATGTCAACATTGAGGTAATGATCATATATGACTAATCCATGATATGTGTGCAATGCGTGAAATGAATTCTGGATATCATTTCTGTGAAGATTCTTTACTCATTTTCATTTGTTTTCTTTTGAGTGTTTTAAAGTATCCTTAGAGATTTTAGTTTATGAAGTTTGGATCAAGATACACAATACTACATGCTTCTGATAAATATATGTTACATTCTTGTTAAAACTCCTTTAATATCTTACATTGATGATGGATTTTGTGATTCATGACAATTAGGCATGTTCTTGTGTAACTAATCTATGCGCTATTATTAGTAACCAATAATATTTGATTATAAACTCCATGCATGTTATTTTACGGTTCTGGATTTTTGAAAGGTAAGAATGATAGCAATGGGGTTTGGTAAGAAGGAAAGAAAAGGAAAATGAGAGAAAATAATGTTGTTATCGATGAATGATCCATAAATGAATACAAGAGGAAATCCTCTTACATGGAAATTCTCCCTTACTCTGGGCAAAGCCTCAGTTCTATAACAAAATATACAAAGGTGTCTATCGATAGGGGTTAACCTCCCTTACATGCACCATCTGGATTTCCCTCCTGACTCTCTAATGGCATAACTGCCTTATTAATAGCTGCTAATTACCCTGAGCCCCGACCAACTGCCCTAAACAGAATTAACCACTGCCTAGGTCAGAGTTATTAATAGCACCGCTTTTGCACACTATTGCACTATTGTAGCTCATTGCGGCACCCAGCCACTACTGGCCGCTATGGCACTTTCACTATAGCGGCTGCTATTGCAGCCAATAGCAGCGCTATTTTTGCCCTTGATTTGAAGTCCCAACAGCCATATTTTAAGGGTTAAATCTGTTTTCCAACCCCAATTTTATACCCATTTATTTCTTTGTTGTCAATGATACCATGGCTCCCCTTTTTGATTACTGGTTATTTGTGTTGGTAGAAGACGGGGCGGGTGGAGTACTCTAGTAATCAAAAATCTTACAGGTAACTATTTAAGTCTGAATCCAAATCCATTTCATGAGTAAAGAGAGGATTGTGGGTGGGTAGCTATCGAGTGTGGGTATCATTTTTAAATCTGAACCCAAACCCATTTTTACATATAATTATTTAATTATGAATGAATTTCTTTATTTTTTGGCATTTATATGTGTGGTATATCTATATAACAGGTTTATGCATAGAACTTCGCTACCGCGTTTGATAACTAGGGTATATTCCTTTGGAAATATACTTGCCAAGCTGTAGGTTGCCCCTCTCTATTCATAATACGGGTTGTGATAATGCCGCTCCCTGCAAAACAACCTTGTCCTCAAGGTTGAATTCTGGAAAATGTCTTGTATCATTAATCTGATTATCTGTTTATATGATCTTGGTGCTGAATTTTCATTTTAAGGATAGTTACTTTGCTAAAACTTATGAGAAATATCTATGGTGATCTTTGTTTTTCCCTTCTAAAGTTGGTCATTTTTTTAATATTGCAAGTTCTGTCAATAAGCAACATTCTAAGCTATATTTTTTTGCAGTCTTTTCAGCACAAAAGCTTCTGGATGCTGCGGGATGCTGGCTGCTTAGCTGAAGAAAATATGGGACTTGAGAATTCTTCCAGAATTGAACCAAAGCGAAGTCATCAGTGGTTTATGGATATAGGGGAACCAGAAATATTCAGCAACAAGAAACAAGCAGTTGAAGCTGTTAGTGGCAGGCCAGTTCCGGGAGTTTCACATGTGAATGTTACTCAATGGGACACCAATTCAGGATTTCACTCAGTCACAGGTCAATTTTCTGACCGTCTCTTTGGATCTGATCTTGTACAGACTGGCAGTTTGGTTGATAAGAACATGCCATCAATTGGAAGTGGAAATCTGAATGTAGGAAGGAAGGATTTTGAGAAGCAATATTTTAATGATCCATCTGTGGGCTTGTCAATATCTCATCCCATAGCAGACCCCTCATCATGTCTCAATCTTGGTGGCATAAGAAAAGTTAAAGTTAATCAAGTCAGAGATTCTGACAATTGCATGCCTTTTTACATAGGGGACTCCTATAGTAGGGCAGATAATAGTACAATTTCAATAGGTACTGGCTACAATAAGAATGATGGCAACATTTCGTTGGGCCCAACTTATAACAATGGAAATGACTGTACCATCGCTATGGGTACCAGAATAAGTAGGACTGATGACAATCTTGTTTCTATGGGTCACGCCATCAATAAAGAGGATGGGAGTTTTATGTTGATGGGGCACAATTATGGTAAGGGAGCCGAAAGCATCTTATCGATGGGTCAGCCCTTTGACAGGGGGGATGAAAATTTCATATCAATGGGTCAGTCATATGAGAAGGAAGGCGGCAATTTGATATCTCTGGGTACCTCATTTGCCAAGGGGCATGAGAGCTTTATGTCAATGGGTGCAAACTATAGTAAATCAGGAGAAGATTTCATAACCATTGCTCCTTCTTATGACAAAGGCACTGATCATATAATATCAATGGGTCCAACATATGATAAGGTGGATTCAAACATTGCATCAACAGTTCCATCATATGACAGAGGAGATTCTAGCTCTTTACCTGTAGATCAAAACCACAATAAGGGTCACAGCAGTACCATATCTTTTGGAGGTTTTCATGATGACCCAGAGCCAAATCCCTCTGGTGGAATCATTAGTGGATATGATCTGTTGATGGGCATCCAGAATTCAGCTCAGGGTTTGGATAGCCAAAAGGATCTGACTGAGTCGAACTCTGAACCACCTGTAAATAGCATTCTAAAACCTAATACTAAAAGTGATACTATCCTTAAGAACAAAGAGCCCAAGACAACTAAGAAGGCAACTCCTAACAACTTCCCTTCAAATGTCAAAAGTTTGTTGTCAACTGGTATTTTTGATGGTGTTCCGGTGGAATATTATTCATGGTCACGGGAGGTAGAATGTGTCTTTAATTTTACCTCGTTTTGTTTCTGAGCTGCTGTTGTTTATACTAATGTTTTTAACATGTTTGGTGTTCTGCTTGGCAGAAAAATCTTACCGGAATCATAAAAGGAACTGGGTATTTATGCTCGTGTGATGACTGCAATCAGTCAAAGGTTAGCAGTTCAAATTACTCACATTCTGATAATCTGCATAATTCAAGTGATGTGCTTATACATTAAATTCTGTCATGAAGGCTCTTAATGCATATGAGTTTGAACGTCATGCTGGTGCCAAGACAAAACACCCTAACAATCACATATACTTTAAGAATGGAAAAACCATCTATGCTGTTGTCCAAGAGCTGAAAAACACTCCTCAGGAGAAGCTTTTTGATGCAATTCAAAGTGTGACTGGCTCCCCCATCAACCAAAAGAACTTTCGTATTTGGAAAGGTAACGAGAAATTTCAGTTTGCTTGGTTGTGGTTAAAAACACCTGGATGACCATTCCTTGCTTCAATTGTTTATATTATACTTAAGATTAAATACGATTCAAATTCTTTTATCTTTTCTACTTGTAATATATTTTCCCCTTATCAGCTTCATACCAAGCTGCTACGAGGGAGCTTCAGCGTATCTATGGAAAGGATGAAGTTGTCATACCATCTTGAGTTTAATTCTCTTCTTGGAAGTTCAGAACAATGGTAGATATGTAATCTGTTCATAGCGAGTGAATGGCAGCCTAATAGTTTTTAAGACTACTTGAAATGAGTTTTAGCTGATGCTTCTTGTAGGAACTAAATTGATTTATTTATGGAAATGAGGATGTCTTTTTTGTGGTTCAGCATCATTCTTTCCCTCACTATTTGCTGATCTCGTCACCTTTATTAAATTCCTTACAAAGCATGTTCCTTTGTGAATCTTTGAGAGGATCTATTCAATATTAAATTGTCATTGTCCATTTTGCAGATAGTTTCTCTGGTCATCCAGCTAAATTTTAGCAACTGTTTGCTATATTTTATATTTTTTTTCAGTTATAGTCTATGAGTTTTACAAGAGTTATGTTGTTGGAAAAGTGATTGTATAATGTTATAAGATTCGTTTTGTGTGCCGTAGTTTTTTTTTTCCTTCAAAAAGTGTGGGCCTCACAAAATATTGTGTGTGTAAGAAAAAATTTTTGTGTCATGTTAAATGATAAATGCAAATCTCATAGTCTATTGCCTCTAATGCAAGTTTACCAAAAGATAATAGTCCAATCGTCAATGGTAAATCGTATCAAATCAAAAGATTTGTAGCCACAAAAGTATCTAAATATCATATTAAGAATAGCTTAATATCATAACGTATAATGTTTAGTATAATAATTTTAAATTAGAAATAGACAGAATAACTTAATTCTCAAGTCAAAATCATAAGTTGTAAGTAACAATTGAGTCACATAAAGTAAATATAACCAAAATAGGGTGCATATACAGTAAGTGTATAAAGTCTGTGTTTCAAAAGAAAGAAAATAAAGCATTGAAACAACCAGTTAAGATGCACAAAATGAGTAAGTGATTATGCCAAAGCCTTGTTTAAGAAAAATGAAAAAAGGACAATGAGAATAAATTCAGTAGCATCCCATTAGAGTTCATTTGGATGAATTCTTTTTTTCTTCTTCCAAAAGCTACTTAAAAAAAAAAAACACATTTCACTACAAAATCTATTTGGATATATGCTTTAAAGAAAAGCAGAAGTAAAAAATCAAAAACTTATTTTTTCATTGAGCTGAAAATTTTAATTTCTAACAAAAACAGAAATCAAAAGGCCCTTAGTTTCTTTACAATAAAAAAATCTAATTAATTTTAACTTTTGTAAAAAACAGTTTTAAAATAAACAAAACATAAAAAATCCTTTTCTTACAAGCTCATCCAAAGGCCCTTAGTTTCTTTTAATTTAACAATTTAATTTTATTTACTTTTTAATTTCTTTTTTGAGGACTGATGAAAGAAAAAGAATTTTTGATTCATTCGATTGGTTTGAAAGTCTTGAATAATTCTACGTGTTTCTTAATTAGAGAACAATGACAGGACGTGTCTCCCTTTTTTTATTGTCCCCAGATTTGTATTCTTTATCGCACATCTCATAATCTTCATGTCACACAAATCGTTGGCGGCAAATCATGCCAGCATTACGTATGAAAGATACATAGGAGGAATTTTATAAATATAATTAGACATCCTCATATGCTGACACTATCTAGATTAGGAAAGTTTTAGTTTGTTCCTAAATTTAAGATGTTTAATAGATCCTATTTTTGAAATTGGTAAGCCATGTTCTCCAATTATATAACAAAATACAATAAACAAGACACATTGATGTAGACTATACTAGCAGTAGAAGATAACATAGAAAGACGAACTCATTGGAAGTCCAGAGTTTTTTTTTTCTATTGAAAGTAGTACAAGAATAAATATTGCTTGAGAAAAAAAACAATTTATTGGAGGAACTGTAGCAGCCAAGCAATGCCTGTGGAATTACATTTCACAAAAATTATTGAAGATGCATTTCCAAGTTACAAAGTATACACACACAAAAAAGACGAAATATCAATGCATCAATTCAACTTGCAAGGCAACCCGCCTTTCCGTGTCCTATAGTTATTACCTCTTGGCACCAACAAAATAAAAGAATCTCAGCATAAGTATACACCATGAAATTCAGTTTACCTGATGTTTTGAGAGAATCAGAAACGTAAAGGTCAAAACTCAAGCAAATATATTAAACCACCTTCCAACTATTGCTCCTTACATGGATAAATCATATGCATTATCATTCTCAAAAAGGATGCATGTGCACAGCCTTTTCAGTATGGGAAGGTGATTGGTTCGCCTTGAAGGGCTTTCTCAGCAATCTCAGCTTGCTCCTTCTGGTGAACCTTGAGGAAACCAGTGGCTGTGGCTGCAGATGGAGCACGGCCAACATATTTGACATCTTCATAAGTTCCCCTACCTACAGCTTTCATGGAAGATATAAGTCGGGGTAAAACATAAGTGTATCCACCCATGTTCATCGGCTCTTCTTGACACCAAACAATCTCCGCATCTAGAAGAAACAAAAACAGAATAAAATGTAAGACAGATAACAATAAACTTAACAATATTAAAATCTAACCATTTTAATGCTTAACAATATTAAAAAAACATATATCTATCTGTCGCAAACAATAGTAAACAACTATCTCCTTGCAAGTCTTGCTTAACAGCAAAAATTGAAAATTTAGATCTCGCTACCTATCCGAAGGACATAAAAGAAAATTAGTTCCAAGAAAATGGTCAACCTATAACTTAATCAGACCTTCAGCGAGCAAAATAAAGCAATCAGAACCATTTCCAAAGAACATTTTCTACAACTAAATATACATACTTGGATATCGTTTAAGCTCTCGTTGGACAAGGTCATAAGGGAAAGGACAAAGTTGTTCCACTCTACATATTGCAACATCCTTTCCATCAACCTTTGATCGATGTTCATCAAGTTCATAGTAAACCTGCAAAGATTTTACAGTTATACTGTTAAAGGATATATAAACATGTTTAAAAAATAAAGGATATCCATCAGATGAAAGAGCATAGTTATCAAATGCAGATTGCGGCATGTCGCCGCCAACTTTGAAATACGCTATAGCCTTATAGTGGGTTGTGGTTGCGAAAATTGCAGAATAGATATATGACAGAAATAATGACAAAAAGAAACATTTTTAAAAGGCAAATTCAGAGAGAATTATAATTTTTTCTGTTATAAATCCAAAATCATTTTGATGAAACAATATGGCATGCGAAATGGCCGCTAATTCCTACTTCATATGAAGACAGATGATTATAAAAACTACTTCATATGAAGACAGATGATTTTAATACGAGTATGCAGTACTACACACCTTTCCAGAGCAAAGTACTAGACGTCTAATACCCTGCTCAATGTCTGAGTGATCATTTTGGTCTTTTATGAGGCGCTTAAATCTGGTTCCCTGTTTGTCAAAACCTGGGTGGCCTTGGACATCATCAAACTCAGATAAATTTGATCTGCAAGCCTTACTACGAAGCAGATTCTTAGGGGACATTACAATAAGAGGTTTACGGAATTCTCTATGTATCTGCAAGAACAAAAGCAGCAGAGTATAAGAAAAATAAGGAACAAAACTAAGAGAAAAATCCAACATTAAATCAATTAATTATACCAACCTGCCTCCTTAAAACATGGAAAAAGTTAGCAGGAGTTGTGACATTCACAATCTGCAAATTACACTCCTGAATCTGTTTCCGAAGAGTTGGATCCATCTCAGGGATAACATAAGGGTTGTCATCAGCCATCTGCCGTGAAATTAGTGAACATATGTTATTTAATACTAAATACAGCTAAAATGATATTTAACATTTGTTATTTAAATACTATAAAGATAGAATTGAGAGATGAACAGAGCACATGCAACAGAACTTAAAGCAGTTCCAAATTGAAACAAACTTATTGAGATGGTGAAATGGGGGATCAGAGAGAGAGAGAGAGAGAGAGAGAAAGAAAAGTAGTTTTAGTTATTGAATCTCTACAAATCAAGGAGAGACATACTCCAAGGGTTTCCCCTTTACACAACAATTCCCCTAAAATAACCTCCCTATACAATGTTATTTCTTTTAGTATATACTATCCAAATCTTTTTTCCAACATCTTTTATCTCCGCTCCCAACACAAAGTAGGCAGCAAGATAGCATTGTTAAGTTAAATGCTTGTTTGTACGAGAAACAAAATCCAAACTACCAAACTAAATTTAAGAAAAGTTGTTTCTTTTTTCTCCTTTCCCCTTTGTATTATCCCAATTCCCAAATTTACAGGCAGCCGATCCCAACGTGTCTGGTTTCAGTTTCAGTGTTGTTCCATTACACTTTCGTATCCTCAAGCTACTGCAGCGATGCATATTCAGTTTTTACAGTATCTACTTGTAATAGCAGTAAGCATATATCATATATATCTTAAGACAAAACAGACACAACACACAATCAACAAAGTATATTTTTCATATGAAAGCATCATTTAGTTCAAGTTGATGTATCAATCTCAACATAGCATAATATACAACTGAAAAGGACTGCCCATATGCTTGTCATCAATCAACAAATCCATCACAGATAACATGAGGCAGACAAACAATTGTCAAAGTTGACAAGCAGGTTCACGCAGAAGGAACAAAAGCTCAAGTAGTTTCAAGTATATCTGAACAAGGATTCACAAGAGAACCTGAAGGAAGCGTTCCAATCTTGCACTTGAATGTTCAGGGCCCTGGCCATCATAACCATGAGGAAGTAACACAACAAGCCCAGTCTGACGGAGCCACTTAGCCTCACCAGAAACCAAGAAATTGTCAAATATCACATGAGCCCCATTAGCAAAATCACCAAACTGAGCCTCCCAAATAACTAATGAATTGGGATTTTCCATTGAGTAACCCAATTCAAATCCAAGAACACCAAACTCTGAAAGTGAGCTGCATATTGTTTCAAAAACTTCTTAGATAAGAGACTAAAAGTAGAAAGTAATCCATCAATAGTTCCAACATAATTACCAAGAGTTTTTTTTTTTTTTTTTTCAATTATCAAGTGGATTACACTGCCTAAGGAAGGAACAATAGGGAATAGAAGGAACAACAATCCTTATACTAAAAATATAAGTGCTTGTATCTACCAAAAAAATAAAAATATAAGTGCTTGTAAACACTTAAAGAACAAAGCCATGAATATGTAAAACACATCATATGCCAGAACAGTATCTTAACAAAAAACAACAATCATTGATGATAAACAAAAAGGTACAACAAAACCAGAGAAAGACAAGCAAAAATGCCAAAATAAAGTTTGGTATTAATTGTTTCCCTTAATGAATTCTTCATACAAAATGCAAAGCTAAACTGAATTGCCATTTTCAATTAAGTGTAATGAACAAGATAGCCCATGCAATGTGAAAATCATGTCTAGAATTACACTTTAGTTAGTTTTGGAGAAAAAAGTCCGCAGTCCAATCATCATTGAGTGATCCATTCCAGATCACATTCCAATATAATTACCTTTGCCTGTAAAGTGTAAACACAGTCTTTTACAAACAAACAAAAAAGTATCAGCACAGTCTGACTGGGCTCATATTATTCCAATTTCCTAACTATAATATTATAAAATTTGACCCAGCATTTTTCTACATTCTTAACATCTTTTATACAAAATTCTGAAAGGCACATACAGTCCTAGCAAAGTACTATGAACAATATAATCCACAACAAATCACATCACAAATCAAATCCAAAACTAAACAAGTATTTGAAAAAAAATAAAAATGAAAGCATTATATAACTATTATTAGGCAATCAGGGTTAATCAATGAATAAGTCTAAGAAAAAAACGTAAAAATAGGGCACAACAAAGATAAATTTCAAATTCTAAAACAACTATAACCAAATATCCATAATCACTTGACCAGCAAGATATTAGTCCAAAATCGGCTTAAGCTTCATGACAAATGTAGAAGTAACAAATAACCATGTATAAACAAATATTTTCTTCCTAGAATAATGGAAACACAAGAATCTTTAACTAAATTTAGTGATAATTACAAAATAGCATTCTATAAAAAATTATAATAAAACAAAAACAGAGAATGCATTATAACTGTTTAGTGATACAGTATAGTTGCAAATATTTCATATATCTTTTAAATTCCAAAAGTCGGAGCTAAATGCAAGCAAAGACCGGTTACAGAGATTTTATTTATATCTATGAAAACAAAGATACCAGTGATATAATATTGACAAAGCTGAAACAGGCAAGATATCTATGTATATATAGAAGAAATATTACCTATTGCTGACAGTAAACATCTCTTCATTTTGGTTCATTATAACATGGTCAAGGGGGCAATATTTATCTCCAGTTGTCTGATCATGAACTACAGCATGGCGGTGACTAAATGTTCCTCTTTCAACATCCTGACCACTTAATCGAACATGGTTACCTTCAACAAGCAATGTAGCATAAGCAAGTGCCTCTGCAAAACCCCAGTCAATATCTTCCCCAGTTTCAATCATTTGGGCACGTTGTTCATAAATCCTCTTCACTGCTTTATGAGGTGTGAAATTTTCAGGGACGGTTGTGATTGCTTTCCCGACATTTTTCAAGATATCTGGCTTCACACTGCAGGGAAAAGAGCAGAGATTTTAGCAGTGTTTTACAAACAATAAAAAAGACTAAAGCACAAAGAACATTGAGTTTACCATACCCAGTGTTTCGGACACGTGAAACTTGTTCAGGTGACTTGAATCCAGTCCAATATGCTGAAAGCCAATCTCTTCTCTTTGGAATGTATTCCTTGCTAGCCGAAAATTCTTCATTCAGAATTGATGTGACCTTCTTGTGTATCGTATCAATGTCTTCTTGTGTCAGCTCCCCTGATTCCAAAAGTTTTTTCTGATAGATCTCAAGAGCTGATGGATGGCTTCGGATGACCTATATTAAACCCACAAAATTGCAAATATACTTAATTTGTCCAAAACCAAGATGCATACAAATAGAAGAAAAGCATAATAAACAGGAGTGCTAACCTTATACATTTTAGGCTGTGTGAAAGATGGTTCATCAATCTCATTGTGGCCAAATCGACGATAACAAACCAAGTCGACAACCACATCGGAATGGAAATTCTGGCGCCACTCAGCAGCAAGTTCACAGGCATGAACAACTGCTTCCACATCATCACCGTTGACATGAAAGATGGGAGCATCTAAAGCTTTGGCAACATCAGTGCAATACTGTGAAGACCTGCCAGACATTGGATCAGTTGTAAATGCAACTTGATTATTGAACACAATGTGAATAGTCCCACCAGTAGTGTAATTTGGAAGAGCACTTAGATGTAGGGTTTCATAGACCACGCCCTGTCCGGCAAAACTACCATCTCCATGAATCAAAACAGCCATGTTTTTGGTTCTGTCCATATCATTTGAGTAATACTGCTTAGCTCGAGTTTTCCCAACAACAACTGGGTTGACAGCTTCCAAGTGACTGGGATTTGCCACCAAAGACAAATGTATCCTCTTCCCACCCCTAGTAGGACGATCGTAAGATGTTCCCAAATGATACTTAACATCACCAGTTCCTGTGTAGAGCCCAACTTCATCCTCAGCCTGAGCACCACCACCACTAAACTCACAAAAAATTTGACGTAGCGGCTTCCGGACTACATTACCCAAAACATTCAGTCTTCCCCTATGCGCCATTCCCATAACTATGCTCTCGACCCCAAGATCAGATGATCGATCAAACATTTCTTTCATGCCGGGAATAAGAGTCTCTCCCCCTTCAAGCCCAAATCTCTTTGCTGACGTCCACTTGGTGGCCAAGAAGTTCTCAAACAGTGAGCTCCAAGCAAGCCTATCAAAAATAGCCTCACGACGCTCCCGGTTAAATTGTGTAGATGTAGGGGTTTCAATCCTGTCCCTAAGCCAATTACACTTTTCGCGATCTGCAATGTGCATATACTCATACCCAATGCTTCCACAATAAGCCTGCTCAAGCCGTGTCAATATGGACCTAAGGGTTTGGACAGGACGATTCTCAGACAAAAAACCAGCCATCCTCCACACTCCCAAAAAGAACTCCCTATCAAGATCAGCCTCAGAGAAACCATATAGGGCAGGGTCCAAATCATCTGGGATCTCCCTTGGTTCCAGACTTAATGGATCCAACTTAGCCTTCATGTGGCCATTAACCTGGTATGCCCTGACCAGCAACAGCAACCTCATACTCTCCTGGATGGTTTGACCAGAAATCCCAGGTGAGGTGGAAGCCTGACCCACAAAGTTCCTAAAGAAATTGTCCCAAGACTCATCAACACTGTTGGGGTCAGCTTCCCAAGCTCTTTGAAGCTCCTCTAAGTAAACACTGCTTGTCCCATCCAAGAAGCTGTCAGTCAACCTAGAAAGGGGAACAGGGCGAGGTACAGGAGCAGCTTGCTCTTTGGATTTGAAAACCGTTGTCTGAAAGCTTCTACTCTGTGGTGATGGAAAGACTCTAGCCCTTGACACAACATATGAGGATCTTCCCTGAGAAAGGGTCTTTCTAATTGCATGCTTTGCTATGCTAGCTCCAGCTCTAAACCATGCCATGGCTGATGCCTCTCACTCTAAACAATTAACAAAATTCACCAATATTCCTATCTCCTTAAGGCTCTGCCTTTATAATCACAACGCATCTGACACAACCATATAGACACATAATATTATTAGCCATAAAAAAATTAATGATAACAATAAACGATTCAATATTGAAAACTACTAGAAATACAGTTTATTAGAATAATTGCATAGAATTAACAGCAATAAAAGATTTAACTTTGAAAGAATACAACGAAAATTGAGGATTAAAAGATTGATTGATGGATTCAAGTTAAGAAATCCTAGGGTGAGTGTAAAGTACATAGGAATCAGGAAGCGAGAAGCAGAAAAGAGAGAATAGATGATGAGGAGGGAAAGAGGAACCTGTGTGAAGAAAATGGGAGAGAAATTGGAAAGTGCGAACCCTAGTTGCGTTGAAGCCAAGCGAGAGTGTGTGTGAGGGAGAGACAAATAAAGAGATGGAAAAAATGGAAAATTCAACGCTTTGATTTGATTCAGTTTTTCAACGATTTGATTTGCATTCCCACATTGGGTGGGTATTCGCTAGATTTGGATCCTCTGTAAAAAAAATATAATGTTAATTCATTCATAATGAAATAAGAGAAAAAAATATTGTGATTCATATGATTACTTTTTGACATAAATCCATTATCTATTCTAGAATAAAGAATTTAGGAAACTTATAATTGAAAGTGACTCTACTTCGATGATTACGTTGCTTACCAACAAGGGTAATGTTGTCTGAGAGTCGCATATTGTTACTCGTATTCACTTGGATGAAGAACGAGACCTCAAGGCTCAACACACTCACCGTGAAGTAAATTAATGTGCTGATTGGTTAGCCAACTATTTGATATGTCTTACTCATACATCTGTCTATAAAGAGTTGTTTAGTCATATTCCTCCTCGACTTAACTATTTATATTTTGCTGATATTTGTGTTGTCACTAACATTAGGAATATTAATTTTATTTAGTTTGTTTCTAGGCTATTAAGCCCTTTCTTTCAAAAAAAATAAAAATAAAAAATGTATGTAGGACAATGTATGCATAACCTATAAGTGGTACATGGCTCGTGCAAGATTTGGCTCTTTACATATAATTAAATGAGCATGTTCAGATTAAAAAAAATATATATACAAAAAATAAGTTATAGGTTTTTTTTTATATATTGAATCTATAAATTTAGAGGTTTGTTTATTTTAAATAAAATAAATAAATTATTGTTTTAATAATTTCAAATAATAAAGTAATATTTTAATTATTGAATGTGCAATAGGCTTAAACATGCCTAATCCAAAATTTTATTTTTTGAATATTGGTCAAACCAGACTTATTGCTTGGATCTACATAAGGCTAATAGACTAGATCAGGCCTAAATATTTTACACAGGCTTAGTTTAATTAAGTTAAAACATAACTTGACTTAGCCTATTTATACCCCTAAATGTATGCTTTTCTTTTACATTTCGGGGGTGTGTTTTTCTATTAAAATTTTATATGATCCGGTCATATAAAATCTTTATATCTATATATCTTTTCACATACATTAAATAAGTGAGTGCAATTACTAAGTCATGTGAAATTTTAATATAAGAAGGTTCAATTACTAAGTCCATTATCTTAATGAACTGTTTAATATGTAAGAGAATCATGTATGTTAGGGATGATCATAATAGCAATGATTTAGATCAAGGGATTGTTAATATACTGTGCAAGGCATCCGACAAGGCATCAATGGTATAGAATCATGTTTAACCTGACCTTGTTGGGACGAGGCATCCTACAAACCATTTTCAGTTTAATATGACTGCTACGCAAAGTAAAAATAAGGGGGAGATCTTGTGTGAGACATTATGTGTCTCACTTTGGAATATCTTTTGAGGTGTTGCTGAAAAAGGTCCTTAGGATTGGGCCTTACTTAATGGGTCAGTCAATTGGGCTAATCAGAATATCTCCATTTTGTATGGGATCTATTTTCGACCATTGTATCATTATAAATTTGGAATTAAATGGAAAAATCATTTTTTTGAATAATATAAATTAGAATAAATACTTAATTTAATCTCTTAAGATTAGCATATAATAAATTAGTTTTTTTCAAAGAATTAAATAACGAAATATTAACTTTATATTTATCAAGTAAGAAAATGCTTCTTCATATATATATATGAATAAAATTAAATGGACACATGTGATGGACAATTCTAATAGGAACATATTGCATTTGGGGTAACAAATTTTGACTTCAATTAATATTTTTTACAAATTGAAATTTCAAACTCTACTCTCTTTGTCTATATTTGAATAGGCCAGACTTTTTTTCCCAATCAAAATTAATATAATAATATATCGATGTAAGGAAATAGTATAGTAGATAAAAATTATTTCTTCTGATTGATGACGCACTTTATTTTAGTCTTTTGTTGTGCGTTTTGTAATGCAGGTGGTTATCTTATTTATTAAAACATACTCATGAGATAAAATGAGATTTGATTTTAAAAGTTGTTGACTTGATGATTAAAGTGAAATTTCATTCAATAAAACAAAAATTAAAAGAGAATGCTGTTTTATTAACATTTTTGCATACGAAAAATTCTAAACATTTTATTTTAAATACATCTGCGTATATTTTTATGCAAATTTCATTCCCTTGTGAATGATACATACGGTAACACCGACGCCTTCAACTGTTGTGGTGTTAGCAAATAACAATGTCCATATTTTTATGCAACTTCTCAGCGCTCACGAATAAATCTCATCTGATCATAGACCACTGGTAAGAGTGCTTGAATTAAATCATATCCCACTACATTTGATACTAGGAGAACCTCTCGTTCAAGAATTTGAGCTAAGGGCACAAGTACTTTAATATTTGAGAAAAGTGTGTATAATTTTAAAGGAGGTAAAGTCGTGTCATTTTAAGAGAGAAAAAGAGATGGATAAAGGAAAAGAGAGAGTTGATAAAAAAAATAAAGGTGTAGGTTCCACCTCTTTGTGAGAGTAAAAGAATATAAGTTGTGTCATTTAAAAGGATAAACACTTTTCCCTTAATATTTATTAAGAAACTCTTTTCCCACTTCTAAACACCACTCCACACTTCAAAAGAAAAAAAAAAAAAAAAGGCCAAAATACTGCATTATTATGGGTAAAAGATTTCTCCGGTGAATAGAGATATGTTGTATCCAGTGAACTCAAAACGACATCATTTTGAGATGAAAATCAAGATATTTTTGTAATTTTAATATATTGCAGGATTATATTAGTCTTTATCATTATAATTTTTTAAACTTATAATCCCTAAAACGATATCGTTTTGAGTTCACTGTATATAACTTTATTTCCTGAAGAAATACCTTTTCCTTGTATTATTGACTTTGTTATTGAAAGATCAAACACATGCAAGCATTAGGTACGGGAAGGAGAGAAGCGTCTTGGTTGAAGATCAAGCTTCTCATATTATGGATAGAGTAAATAGAAAGATGGGAGCTTGGAAGAGAAGATCTTTATCTTTTGCAGGAAGGAATGTACTAGCTCAATCTGTTTTGTCAGCTCTCCTAATGTATGCTATGCAAACAAATATGCTACCTCTTGGTACTTGTGATGAGATTGAGAAAACAACTCAGGGCTTCCTTTGGAATTCTGGCAATAACAGAAACAACATTCACAAAGTTAAGTGAGAAAAGGTTTGTTCTGTGAAAGAGATGGGAGGATTGGGAATTAAATCCATGAGAGAAACAAACAAAGCCTTCATGATGAAAATTGGCTTTGGAATCCTTACAAAGAAGGATGATCTCTGGATCCAAGTACTGGAAAATAAATATCACATAAGTAGAGATCTGATACCTATTCTAAAGGCTCCAACTAGTAATTCTAATCTCTGGAGAGGAGTGGTGAAAGTGTGGCCTGAGATTCAAAAATTCTCCAGAATTCAGGTTGGGAATAATGAGAACACTAGATTTTGGTTAGACCATTGGTACCAAATATTGGTTGTATTAAAGATGCTGCCATTGAAGAAATCCCTGACCATATAATCCAAGGGAGGGTTGCTGAGTATATTATGGAAGCAGGGGTGTGGGATTGGCAGAAAATCGCGAACCTGGTTCCTCTGGATGTCTTAAGAGCCATTGATAGCATGCTGCCTGCTAACGCGGGTAATGGAAATGACAAGGTTGTGTGGACAGAATCAAATGATGGTTGTTTTTCTGTTAATTCTGCCTATAGAGCCATTAAGACAGACGAGGGAGATCAATCAAGAATCAACCGGAAGGCTATCTGGAAGTGGGAGGGCCCTAGCAGAATCAAATACTTCATGTGGCTTCTTGCAGGTGACAACCTAATGACGAACCAGCAAAGATTCAAGAGAAACCTTGCTGAAACTGATATCTGCCCACGTTGCCACGTTCAAACGGAAAGCTCCCTTCATGCGATTCATGACTGTGCTTGGTCCAAAGAGGTGTGGAAAGCTCTTGTGTATCCTTCCAAATGGCCATCTTTCTGCTTGAATCCTCTAGAAGTTTGGTTAAATAGTAACTTGAAGCTCATAACTGCAGGAACAAATAACAGAAACTGGCCTACTATATTTGGTATGGCTTGTTGGTGCATTTGGAAAGAAAGGAATGACTACATTTTCAATGGGGGGAAACCAAACATTCAGAAAAGTCTCAGCTAACTTCATTGCTGCTAAAGGCTTGCTGATAAGAGGAGGTCTTCAACAAACCCCTGCTCAAAACCTAGTGATTAAGTGGAATCCCCCCTGGATGATTGGATGAAAATTAATGTTGATTGAGCTAGCACTTTAAACAATACCAAATATGGATGTGGTGGAGTGATAAAGAATTGCAATGGTGATTGGATTGTTGGTTTTACCAAGAATCTGGGGCAGGGTAATTCCTTTAGAGCTGAACTTTGGAGCATGCTGGTGGGACTGAAAATTGCATGGGATCAAGGCTTTAGAAACATCATCATGGAAGGGGACTCTACCCAGGTCCTAAAATTCATAGAACAAGCAGATCAAGAGTACCATCCTCTAGCTCACATTGGAAATTCAATCCGTGCCTATCTGCATAGGAGCTGGTTAGTTCAGCTTAATCATACTCTTAGGGAAGGCAACGCTGTAGCTGACTGGTTAGCACAAGAAGCCTTATCAGTTGAGAAAAGTGTTCAAGTTATTTTGTCCCCTCCTGTGGGGTGTAGTAATTTACTGTATAAGGATAGTTTGGGTGTTGGGACCCATAGAGTAGCCTTTTAGTTTGCTGTAATTGTTTTCCAACAAAAAAAATCATCACCACACCACCAAATAATCCTAAAAGCTACTTGCCATTTCAGTAAGCATGGCATACAACCTTTCCTAAGCCAACCATCAAAATAAGAACTTCTGGGATACTATTTCCAAGAGATAAAAAGTTTTTCTTATGATCTATCTGAATCTAGTCAAGTGAGATGTTTTTTAAATAGTCAAAGTACAAATGAAAGAGGAGAGTGGGGGAGCAAATGAACTAATCACGACAAATCCAAACACTAGGTGAGAAAAAAAAATTCGAAATAGTATCTTCAAAACATAACCTTTGCAGTTGGGAAATACAGGGACAAATACATACTCCCACTTCTAATGTCATCAAAATAACTTTAGCACCCAGATGAGGGAAAGTGTTGAATCTGCACCCTCTTACTGCAGATGTGATTCTGTTCATGAGCCACAGCAAGCCGACTTTTGAGCAGCTTGACCCCCACTGGCAGCTTGGTCTGGTTGGTTAATCTTGATAGTCTGAGGCTGAATCACACAAGAAGATAATATCACCATTCAGCATAGAGAAAAAAAGAATTAACAATTCCATCCATTTCTTTCAGGAGTTAGCATTAAAAAACTCCAGATATTTCCTCAAAAAGTCTAAAAAACCAATAGAACTGGATACAAGATGACAAAATTTTAGTCTTTCAGAAAAGAAATAAAAATTTAGAGAAAAATGAAGGACCAAAAAGTCAACAGTGTACCTCAGCCTTAGAATCTGTGTCAGCAAGCCTTTGCTTGATATCTTTTGCTATTGAAAAGAAAACATCCTCCACGTTCAAGTTTGTCTTTGCACTCTGCAAGAGTTCTTCCAATATAAATATAACTCCATATAATTCAATGAAAATTGCGGTTGTCAACATTGTTCTACTCACGGTTTCAAAAAACTTGATACCATACTCATCAGCAAGAGCTTGACCTTTGGAGGTAGGCACAGCCTAAAGGAGAAAAAGATCTTTGTTGGAACCAATGGATTATGGATAAATTACCATAAAGATAGATATAAACAGAGAGAGAGAGAGATAATGCTCAATGTCATATCAGTTAACAAATGTGGCTTGAACAGAGTCAATTATGCATCAATTGCTTAGTCCATTAGTTTTAATCTCCAGCCAACCAAGATGTAAGATGTAGATGGGAAAGGACTTCCAGAGGTACATACCCTTTTACTTTCATCCATATCAGCCTTGTTACCCACAAGTATCTTGTTTACATTGTCAGAAGCATGTTGTTCAATGTTGCGAATCCAGTTCCGAATATCTTGACAGAAAGAAGCAAGATATATTAAAAATGAAAGGCAGGCAAATTGAACTAACGAAACTTAACCACAAAAGACAGATCTTTTTGTCCACATAATTCAATATAAATAAGAGAGCAAGACAGTCAAAGGGACAAAAACAAGATTTATTTGTTTATTTTTGTGTGTGTGTGTGTGTGTGTGTGTGTGTGTGTGTGTGTTGGGAGGGAGAAGAAGAAAACACAATTTGATATGTCAGTATTGAGATATATAAAACCATTAATGTAGCCTCACCCAACAGCTTAAGCTTTTGGGTTGAATTGGTTCGTTACATGGTATCAGAGCCTCGTGTCCCGGGTTCGATTCTCGCCGCCCCCCACTTTCTTTCAAGTGGAGTTTCTTTGTTCGCACATGTAGGTGGGACTATGCATTGTCCACCCTTCAAACCCAGTGGGCTCTCGTGTGAGGGGACGTATTGAGATATATAAAACCATTAATGTAGCCTCACCCAACAGCTTAAGCTTTTGGGTTGAATTGGTTCTTTACATTCAGCCACACCAAAAATGAAGTATACAATAAATACTCCCAAACACGACTGCATAAATAAGCACATAAAAACATCAGAAAGGGAAGGAGAGTACTATTGAAAGATGCTTCATCAGTAACATCATAAACAAGCAAGATGCCCATGGCTCCACGGTAATAAGCTGCAAAAGCAAGTAATATTGTAAGAAACAATTTTCTTTCATCAAAGAAATGG
This sequence comes from Gastrolobium villosum, assembly GCA_032173675.1. Lineage (NCBI taxonomy): Eukaryota > Viridiplantae > Streptophyta > Magnoliopsida > Fabales > Fabaceae > Gastrolobium > Gastrolobium villosum. The sequence goes on along the minus strand of JAVKPL010008157.1, from coordinate 66,947 downwards.
AGGTTGCAATTAAAACTAGGAAATCTACCCTAAGTATGAATATAAATTACCGTAATGTCTGAATAAATTTATTAGGCAATAAGATGGGAAGCCTGTTAGACTAAGTATTTTGTCCATCTATCAAGTCCACATTCACTTTAGATTTATGAATTATGTGTGATTCATATAATCCAGAATGATTCAAAGCAATCTTCAAAATTGAAGGATCCTCCAAAAAAATTATTTTCTACACAAAACTCTCAAAAGTAATCAAATCAAATTACTATGAATGCCTATAAAAATTAATATCCCTTAAAATCTCATTTTCAATTAATCACAAATACAACACTTAACTTTTACTGATGATCCTATCATGTATTGCCAAATCATTACAGAAATTAACTATTACAGCCAATGCTTAGGAAGCCTAACACTTTTAATGAAGTGTACGAGTATCTCTCCCCCCCCCCCCCTTCTCTCTCTCTCTATATATATATATATATATATCAACCAAAATTGGAATGTTTAAACTTAAAACATAATTGATTTATCCAGGTTGCAGAAGACAAAACAAATACCTGTGGTAATAGTTCGAAATCGCTCCTGACCAGCTGTATCCCAAATTTGTAACTTAATGCGTTTGCCATCAAGTTCGATGGTTCTTATCTTAAAATCAATGCTGCAAAACAGAGTATTATTTCCATCAATGAAAGTGCACATTTAAGCTCGTGTAGAATTACTTATGTGCAAACAGAGACTAAACATATTGACCAATATGGTACTCCCAACAATGAGATAATTGTCTATAATAAATATGATGTTTGATAAGTACAACATGCCACATGAAGTCTGGACATTGAATCTGCCCAGCTATGTTTTCCAAAGCACATTAAAGAGGAACAGGACAAAAAATTCAGGCAGCCTTACTAATTACTTGGTAGACTATAGTCACTACTGAGTGGAAAGTGTTAACATTGATATAAGCATCTCAATATCAACAACAGTAGCATGGGGCAGTAGCCAGTAACTTCGATACTAAGCATTTTCACAAGGGAAAAAAAGTCAACAGATACTAACCCAATGGTGGTGATAAAACTGGTTGTGAAAGAACCATCAGAAAACCGCAAAAGCAGACAACTCTTCCCCACACCTGCAAGAGTTAGTCAGAAAGCTATTTCTTTTAATATAGAAAAGAGGACAAAAGTTCAGGCGAAATATAAAAAGAAAAATAAAACAAGACACCAGGATATTAGATGCTAATACATATGCACAACTTCACAAGCACATATAAATAAAAAAAGCAAACATGCATAAATATGTATAATTTGAATATTCAGGTGAGCATGTTCATAAATATTTTACATTTGGAGACACCGTGAAACTAGATCCTTACCAGAGGCATATTGCACTTTGCATACTTATCAATCTGCCTTCTATTTAGTTTTTTTTTTTTTAAATACTTCAAAAATTAAAAAAATTATAAAATTCTAAAACAATTATGAAATTGACCAAAATTTCAGAATTTTTAAGGAATTATAAAATTTTAAATAAGTACCCAATAACCATACCTTACTATAGGAACTACTTTTGCAACTTATGACACTAGAGACACCCAATATACATACATGCATATGTGTGTATTACATATAGTGCACATTTATGTATTGCATACATATATTTTTATACAGAGTTGACTAATGAATAGTCAATGGCTCGACAACAACAACCAAGCCATATCGGCTTATCGTGCTAGGATGGGTGGATTACATGAGTTAATCAATACCATTTGACTCTATCAAAATCCTAATTTTCAATTAAACCATTTAGAGTAAGTTCTTTGTCAACAGTTTATCCAAAAGATTTTTATGCTCTTCCTTCACTCTTTTTAATCAAATTATCCTCAATTTGACTTTGATCTCATTGGTATACTCTTCAGTCTTCACATGACCAAACCACCTGACCTCAGGTGATTTTTTGTCATCTCCTCCATAATAGGTGCTAGTCTAACTTTCTTCCCATTACATAAGAGAAAGAGAAAACATAAACATAGATTGATAGGCCATTAGGCATTAAGTCATATAATATGTACAAGAGCAATTATAGGATACTAGAGTATGAGCCTTTATTGGTTTTCTCTTCACATGAACAAATCACCTTCAGTGAGTTTTTTATCTCTATAAGAAAAAACATAGAGAGATTGATAGGCCATGCCCATGATCACAATTGTGTCAGGAAATATGTCATATAATGTGGACAAGATCAATTATAGGATACCAGAGTACCCCACATATTTAGTACTCACATTTAAATACTTCGCACATGCTATATAATTCATAAAACTCTTGAATTGGTTCAAAATGTTATCTTTTCTTGTATGCCCACTGATCCACATCAATGCTCTCATCAACTAGGAATATATCATCTGCCAGCACTAGCTCTTGCATAATCATATCCCCAGAAAGTATGTCCATTACCAAAGTAAAAAGGTATAGGCTCAAAGTCCATCACTGGTGCAAACCACAAACCTACTATGATAGGAAAATCGTTGGTGACACATCCTAGAGTTCACATGCTAGTTATTGCCACATCATGCATAGAGTGACTCTAATATGCAAGTCTCTTGTCTTAATCACTCTTTACCACAATTTTGTATGTCTCCTCTATGGCTATATTCTTGTGAATAGGTAATCTAAGTACTCCTCAAACATTTTCTTAAACCTAATTATCTCATTGAACAACTTATACGCCAAGTTATACCTTTCCTCCCCAAACACTTCAAAACTTTACCGTGCATAGTATCCAGTCTAATTGCTTTTCTTAAAGAGTGTCAAATATAGCAATTTCGTATTTTTTTTTTTTAAATTGCTTCAATCAATAGAGGTCACACCACAGTTAACAATCAAACACTCCTCCCAAAAATAAAACAAAAATAAAAAAACTAAATTGAAATGAACCCATAATTCAAAACGACAAATGGAGCGTCCCCAAGAGAATCAATAACCAACCCTTTTGGTTAGTAAACCCAAACCCAAAGCAAAAAAGCATTAAGATCTGAAAACTAAAAACAAGGGCATTTAATTTTTTGCATAATAAAGGGAAGGCATAACTAACCGCTGTCGCCAATAAGAAGAAGCTTGATGAGGTAATCGTAATCGGCACGTGCCCTTGCAGTAGGTGCTGCCATCGGTGACCACACAACACACGCAAACGCAAAAAGACTCTCTCTCTCTCTCTCTCTCTCTCTGAAGAAAGACGTGAAAAGTGTTGAAAAAAGAATAGGGTATCAGAGATCAGAGAAGAAAGGATCGAAATGGGTTACGGTTTTTGGTTTTGGGAGAGAGTTTGGATTATAAGCTTCCTTTCTCTCCGCGTATACTGCGTGCCTCTCTCTCCTCCTTCTCTCGCTCTACAGTGGGAGCTTAGATGTGACCGCTTTCTTTAATATACTTCTAGTTCTACCCATCCCTCATTAGATTATCTTATAGCCTATGCATTCTAATCTCAATATTAATTATTTATTTTATATTTAACGATTCATGCAATTAATAAATATAATTTGTGAATTTAATTAAGATATGAGATAAAATTTATTATTTAATATATATATATATATGTGAAAAAGTATTTCTCCAGTTATCAGGGATAAAGTTATCTCCAGTTAACTCAAAATGAAGTCGTTTGGAAGTTATAAGATTAAAAAATTATAATGATAAAGATTAATATAATCCTACAATATATTATACTTACAAAAATACTTTGATTTTTGCTGCAAAATAACATCATTTTGAACTCAATAAACTTATCTCCATTGACTCAAGAAATCTTTTACCTCTTTATCAACAAAAAATAGACACTATGTAACTTTATTGCACCGGACAATACTATATTATGATTATACCCTAAAGTTCCGACTAAAAAGATGAAATGATTTTTTATTATCTAAATTGAAGTAAGAGTCTCCCGAAATGGGGAGGCTCATTACTTCAACTAGTCCCCATGTTCTTCGAATGGATCTCTTAGCCTATCTAGCACCGACACCGACACCGGACACGTGACACGATACGACACGACACTTAGACACGTAAATTCTAAAAAATATTAGATTTCGACATGTTAGGACACGTTTTGATATTAAATAGTATTTTTAATTTATGTAGTGTATATTATGTTTAATATTCAATAATTTAACAAAAAAAATGAATCTAAACTTATAATATTCATAAATTTTGCAAATAAACATAAGATATCCCAAATATTTATATTAAACTCAATAAAATGTAATCGTAATCCAACGAATCTAATAGTTAGAACTAAAAACACCAAGCAACGCAACATTTAAACCATTTTTTTGAATTTCTATAACACGTGTTGAAGTGTCGGGGAGTGTCAGAGTGTCCGAGAGTGTCGGGAAGTGTCGGACACAACACGTTAGAGTTTTTCAAGTGTCGGTGCTTCATAGCTCTTAATTGTTGGAAGGGTTGCCCAAAAGCAGTATTTAAGGCATACCCACTAAACCAGATATAGAGATGACAAATAGGGTTTCTGTTTCCATTATTATATAATGTTGGGAAAAAAAAAATGCAATAACACATAAAAATGCCAAGATATGCTGAAGGATTTTTTTTTTTAAGTGAGCCCCACTCTTTTGTTTTAATTGCAAAAAAATTAGCTGCAGTGGTCAAAATAAAAGATCTTTTATTTTTAGGGTTTAACATCTATCATTTTACACAACTATTTTTCCTACAACATAACTCTTATAAAACCCTTATTTATATATATATATATATATATATAGGCAAAATGGTTTGTAATGTGACTGCATGTAAGCATTGGTGCAGTCACATGAAAACTACGTCGTTTTGGGCGGAAAAAAAGGAAGTTCGCGTTTAAAATTAATTATAAAAAATAAAAATATTATATTTATTTCCACATTTGTATGGTTATGATTCTCATATTTAATGTTTTATATTTATTTCCACCTTTGTATAATTATTATTCCCCATATTTAATGCTTTCACATTATAAAATAACGTGGTTTTATATGACTGCACCAATCCTTAGGTGCAGTCACTTTACATCCGCTAAACCCATATATATATATATATATATATATATATATATATATATATATATATAAAGGTTATAGTTACAACCTTTTTTTTACAACCTCTTACAACCATACTTTAACACCGTTGATTTTCGCCAATCAACGATTATCATTTATTGTGAATTAATAATTTTAATTTGAAAAAATGATAAAAAAAAAGATTGTAACTATAACATTTTATATATATATATATATATATATATATATATATATATATATATGGGTTTTATGTTTATTATGTTGTAGAAAAAGTGATTCTGTAATGTTATAAAGATTCGTTTTGCGTGCCATTTTTTTTTCTTTTTTTTTTTTTTTACAATGTGTGGGCCCCACAAAATATTGTGTATGTAGAAAAATTTATTGTGTTATATTAAAGGAGGAAATGAAAATCCTATACTTATATATAGACTTTGAAAGGAGAAGATAGAATTTGCGGTTGACCCAAATTTTAGATGAGACCCACTAATATTTTTTCTTTTCATTCCACTTACATTGGGCTCCACGTGCGCTCTCTTGTGTCTACTACATGAGAAGAGTGATTTTAACAAGAGATGTATTTAACCCTATATATATGGAACAACATTATTTGATAATTATAATTTATTCAAAATTAATAATCAATTAATATAATTCAACAAATTATAGTTATTAAATTGACAAAAATTAATAATTTATATGGATGTCAAATTTTTTAGTATGATACTAATTTCAAATAATCCTATCTAATATATATACTTTTCATTATTCTTTTCTATAATACTCACCAACTAAAAAATTATGAAATAACTGGTATATTAAACATGTATTTGGATTAGTTTATTTTTAAAAAAAATAATTGTTATAGTTATAGTTTCTCAAAAAACAGTTGAAAAAAAATTGTTTTATTTTATAATTTAAACTTTCAAAGTACAAATGAGAATTTGATATAACAAAATAGATGCTGACATTGTCGATTTTTAAACTTTTTAAAAGCTTAGACAAGCATTTGGGGGAAAAAAATACAATTTTTAAAAAGTATTTCAGTGGTCAACTGAAATTGTCGATCATTGTTAGCTGCTGACAAAGTTATAAGGTTACTAAATTTTGTTAATTAAAAGATGGGATTTAATTTTCTCATGTTGCATGAGAATTTAATTCTCACGTTGTGACTCAACTAGTGGTTGGTCCCACATTTATTAAAAAAAAAAGTTTTATACGCAAATTGAAATATGAGTTTACACGACATCAGAATTGAATTCTTAGAACATTTTACGATGCATACGCTGTTGTAAGAATGAAAACAAAAAAGCAAATTTGTCCAAACTCCTTAATACCATGAAGGTTTTCAGCAGTATCGGTTTGCTCAAACCATTTGTTTCCAATTCAGTGAGGTTAAGAAATGAACACTGAAGACCGCCTCTAAAATCTGCAAAACCAAACAATAGTAATAAGCTCACAGATTGCATATGATAAGAACAAACTACAATAAGAAAAATTCAGTATTATACATAAAAGCTCAATTAAGCGATATGAAAATTGCCTACCTTTCCGTCATCCTATCCTAGTTCTGTTATATCCATCTTGAACATAAAAAAAAGCCAATGACATACTACTTTTCTCCTTTCTTCTCCTCCTCCATCACGATGCAAAAAACACTTAAAAGATCGGAATTCTCCGGTTTCAATAACAAAATGTCAATCACTATCAGCTCTTGATGCATATATCAGCATACAACTGTAATTGATCACCTAAATATCCATGCTTATCTACTGATCTTGAGGAAAAGTTCCTGCCAAAGATTCCAGCCCAGTATGGTATTTCACAAAAGTAGCAGTCAATTTATCTGGTGAAGTTCCAGCAAGCCTCAACTGCTGGTTTGATGAGGTTGAGCCATTCTTCTTACCAATAGTCTCCACACGAACATGAACCATCCTTAAAATGATGAAACCGGTTTGCATCCCTTACAATTATCTCCCTTTCAACAAGCTTGGATATAAGCTTTATTGCAGAATGGCAGTTTACACATGCTCGAAGATTCTTTGTTATTCTAAGTGTAGTTCCAGGAGCAGTACTAATAAGCCCGTAAGCAACTGCTATCCTTTCACTATGAATACAAAGATTCTCCTCCTTCTCTTCATAATTCAGATCATGCAAGACAGATTCTGTATGTGGGACAAACCCAACCTCCTTTAACCTTCTTTCTAATCTCTGAAGCTCATCGAAAATCTCCTCAGCCCTCGGATGTGACTTGTCCCCTACATGAAATACCTCTAGCTTCCCATTGATTTCAATTAAACTGTAACCAAGGTCCTTACTCAATCCTTTCTCCCTCATCAGAACCCGAACATGTGCAACACGATCCCATAAGCGGGAGGAAGCATAGAGATTAGAGAGTTGTACATAATGCCCTGTATTATAAGGATCTAATGAGAATAGCTTCTTTGCAGCATATTCTCCCAATGTTACACAACGATGGATCTTGCTTGCACTCAGAAGTGCCCCCCATACACTTACACCAGGTTCAATTGGCATTTTCATGATAAAAGCACAAGCTTGGTCCAGAAAACCAGCACGTCCCAAGAGATCAACCACACAAGAATAATGCTCATTGCGAGGCACAATTCCAAAGTCTCTCATGCAATGAAATAGCTCCCATCCCTCTTTTACAAGGCCAGAGTGCTTGCATGCAGTGAGAAGCCCAATAAAGGTGACATCATTTGGGTATACCCCTGCTCGCTTCATTGCATGGTAGAGATTAATGGCTTCCCAACCTTGACCATGCAATCCATATCCCATAACCATGGCACTCCATATAACAACATCCTTATCAGAAGTACGATCAAATACCATGCGAGCAGATTCTACACTTCCACATTTTGCATACATATCAATGAGGGCTGTATTAACAAAAATGTCACTTCCATATTCACTCATGCTGACATAGTCATCCATCCATTGTGCTAATTCGAGGGAACCAACTTGTGCACAAGCTAAGACTGCAGATCTCACAGTGACAGAATCCGGTTTAGTATTTCTTGAGATCATGTCACGAAATAGATGTACTGCTTCCTCAGCATGTCCGTTCTTTGCATAGCCAGATATCATTGCATTCCACATAATAACGTTTGCTGTCTTCATTTGATCAAAGAAAGATCTTGCAACTGTCACCTGCCCACATTTTGCATAAAATGCCGTAAGTGAGATAAGCAAATCAGGCTCATCTTCAAGACCCATTTTGATGACACAACCATGAAGAGATCTTCCTTGCTCCAAGTCATCTACATCAGTATAAGCCCTTAGAATGCTTACCAGTGCAATCCAATCTGGTTTCACATCAGTATTTCTCATTTGATTGAACATTCTCAGTGCTTCCATAGTTTCCCCATTCTGTGCATATCCAGAAATGATGGAAGTCCATGAAACAACCGTTCTATCATATACCACATCAAACACCCCTCTTGCCATACCAATATGACCACATTTAGCATATAATGCCACAAGGCCATTCTGCACAAACACATCCAACCCAAACCCATATCTCATTATCTGTCCATGAAGTACGCAACTCAAACCAAAATCTAACAGTCCAGTACAAGCTTTAAGTACATAAGGAAAAGTGAATTCATTCGGATGCACTCCGGTCCATCTCATCCATCTATACATTTCAATAGTGTCCATAAACATATTTTTCCTCGAATAACTTCTAATAATAGCATTCCACACAAACACATCCGGGTTGCAAAATTCATCAAACAGCTTGCGAGCATAACAAATTTGTCCCAGATTTGAACTGCCATTAACCAGTTTTGTTATAAGAAACCCATTATGTTGCAATCCGGAGACAACTAACTGGTTATGTATTTGATTAAGGTGTCTCTTGTGGGTAGAGTTATCAATAAGAGACGCGTAGAAAGAATCCAAATTGAAGCAATGGTCAAGGTTAACGGAATGTTCAAGATGAAGAGCTGATGAAGAACAAAAATGTTTGATAAACTTGGGGATCAAGTATGTGGGAATTTCAGAAGTTGTAACCTTGTGAATTTTTGTAGTAAGTAAAGATAAGCTAAGGAGTTTCCAAGCCATGTGGCTGTGTCCATTATCTTTCAATATTTATTAGCAAATTTCAACCTCATATCAACTAAAGCACTTCAAAAAGATAAACTGTGAAGTATAACCTATAGTCAGTTTCTGGTGTCTAGCTGTTTGAATCCCGATTCAATTCTGATTGCTTTTTCCCAGCCTACATTAGAGCACCTTGCAGGAATTGGTAGTTATTAGCAATAATACTACACAGCATTGCTATGGCAATGGGTATTCATAATTTATAGGCTTTGCTAGAACAAGAAACCCTACATTTTAACACCGTAATATCTAATTGGAGTCAAGTCTAATGGTAAAAAATGCAAAAGAGGAGGGAATCTTGTTGAAGCATTTAGTCGAACACGTAGGCTACGTTTACACTAATGAGTGTAATTGATAATAAAAAAGAGCAAGTAAAAAACACAAAATAACTTAATAGTACTAACCAAATCAGCGACAGCGATGGTTGATGCGTACAACATTGGAGAAATGTCGGAGTTAGTTTGAGGAGTCTTCTCAGAGTGAAAATTTATATTAGCACATGCCATTTCTTATGACATCATTATAATTTAAATTTTTCTTATAATCTTTTATAAGTATTTTTTTTATCATTGGATTAAAATTAAACCAACAATTTAAAATAATATTAATTATTATTAAATCAATATTAACAATTAAACTTTCACTTATTTTCTTCTATTTTTTTATTGAATTCCTTTTCATTAATTTTATAGTGCACATTAAAACATTTATTTTCATTGTGCAATATAAACTAATTTTATTCAAAGAATATTTCTTATTCTGACTTCCACGCCCTATGTGTAACCTTTTTTTTTCACTTATATTCACTCAAGTGTTAATTATTACTTGTTATTTCCAAATACATAAGTTATTCTTTATTTTATTTTTGGTAACAAAATACATAAGATTTTTTAGTTGTATTTTATGAGTATATCATATTCTTTAGGTATGAGATTAAGGGTTTGTTTGATGGACAAAATATGATAAGAATAGATACGATATGAGGGCCGGATAAGAAGAGCATGATAGGATATGAGCCTGATAAGATTATATCCTATAATGTGCTTGAAGTGCACAAGATAAACAATTTGCTAGGATAATGTTATCATATCTGGTCTTTGAGGCGAATCATATAGTGTCATGACTCATGATATGATATAAATAGATAGAAATATCCCTTTAATAGAATTTCTTTAAAATTGATTTTTGTTAGAGATATATAAAATCATTAATGTAGCCTCACCCACTAGATTAAGCTTTTGTGTTGAATTGGTTCTTTACATGGTATCAGAGTCTCATGTCACAAGTTTGATACTCATTGCCTCCACTTTCTCTTGTAGAATTTCTTAATACAAGTAGGTGAGCATTTGCATTGTTTACTCTTCAAGTCCAGTGGGCTCTCGTGTGAGGATATATAAAACCATTAATGTAGCCTCACCCACTAGCTCAAATTTTTGGGTTGAATTGGTATTTTACAAGTTTTAAACTACTTTTTTTTTGTTTACTTATTTACACATTCTTTATTTTATATTGTTAAAAAAATTTAAACGTCATAATTTTAAATAAAATATATTAAAATACTAAATAACTTTCAATTTTTTTAAGTATTAAAAATTATATTTACAAACTTTTTTATTTACAAACTCTTATAAACTACATTATATTCTCCCGGAAGAATATAAACTTTTGCAAACTACATTATGTTCTCCCGGGAGAATATAGTGTAATTTGTAAAAAAATTCCAAAAAATTTGTAAACGGATCCTGTCCCTTAAAAATTATATCCTAACCAAATAAATTTTAAAAAATTAAGTTTTAAATTTTAAGTATTGGTGCTACAGTGGATACTGATTGAATTGGTGGTGGTATTAGTTGGAGGGGGGCAGGTGACAATAGGTGGTGGTGATAGCGCCGACAATTATGGTGATTGATTGATGGCCGTGATGGTGGTGCCTGGGGATTGGGGGTGCCGATGGCCAATGGCAACAACAACATTGGTGGTAGTTGTTGTTGCAATGGTGGCGGATGAGGGTGGTTGATACAAGTAGTGATGGTGACAGCGTCGACGCTGATAGATGACAATTGTGGAGGCTAATTGATGGTAGTGGATGGTGGTAGCGGTGGCAGTGACGATTGGTGCTTGGTGGTTAGGGATAGAGGCAGCTTGAAGTGCTAACGGTGGTAGTGATGGTGGTGGTGAGTGGAGGCAATTGTGGGGCTAGTCGGTGGTGGTGGTAGGTTGTAGCCGGTGACAATGGTGGTGGCTGGTAGCTCATGATGATTGCTGGTGATGGGTGGTAGAGGTGGTTGATGGCGGCAGTGGCTGGTCGATGGCAAGGGCTGACCATCACGTGCCTTGTAATGTTCACAGGCGAAAAACATAGGCCTATATTTGGAATGAAAAAAATGTGGCATATGTTATCTTATTTTGTCCATTTCCTAACCCCGAGTCTCCTTTTAGGATAACTTATCATATTGCGAACATGATAAAATGAGCCAATAAGATAAGATTATCATATATTATTGGTTCATCAAATAATGGGTATATATTGTTGGTTCATCAAATAATGGATAAGGGAAGAATATAATAATATATCATATCTATCCTTCTCATACTGTCCAAACGGACCTGAAGTTTATCATCCTTACCTTAAGTGTTCTTACTTCATAGAATTAAAATATGAAAAAAATAAAGAAATCAATTATTTAAAATACTTAGTTTGGTTCGCCTTATTAAATGATTATTGGCTCTTACGAAAAGGAATATTGTATAGACTATAGACAAATTATTTTAAAAATTAGGGAAAAGTTCACTAATGCTCCCGTGGTTTTTTTTAACACATATGCCCCAGTATTTTGTGAAAAATAAAAAACCACAAGGGTATATGTGATAAAAAATATACCATTTTATAAACCACAGAGGCACATGTGATAAAAAATCGTAGGAATATAGGTAATTCTGAAGCAAACCACAAGGGTATTGATGAAGTTTTCTCTAAAAATTATGTTGTTTGAGTAAATGAAAAAGATATTATATCTATCTAAAACATATTAATTCAAATTTGTAAAATATTCTAAACAGTTGGCAAATAAACAAGAGTTTGATGTTTATCATTTTAAATGACACAAGTTATGTCATTTTAAGAGAGATAGACACAATAAATAAAAATTATGGGAGAGAAAGTGGTTAGTTTTTTATTTAAATTTTAAATAAAAAAATATTATGTATTTATCTATCTTAAAATGACATAACTTTATGTCATTTAAAATGAGAAATATTTTTCTTATTTAACAGATCTTATACTACTGAAATTAAAAACTCTCTTTCAAGTTTGAAAAACCCAATAGTAAGCTAACACTAATGAACCAGCAACCACATGAAAAGGCATCGTCAAATAAATGTCCAGCTCATGAAATAAAAAAAAATTATCATGCTGACGGTGTAAATGGCTAATGATAATTTCAGCGAAAATGCAGTAAGTGTCCTATGCGCTATATTAAAATAGTTGAGATATTAACTATAAAAAAATAAAATAATAATAGTTGAGATATTTGTTTATAATTTTTTTTATGGAGAATTCAATAGTGTTTGAAGGAGCTATTTTTTATAGGGTTTATCATCTATCATTTAATATAACTACAAAAATTTTCCTACACACATAATATTTTGTGGGACCCGTAACAAAAAAAATCCGACACGCAAAACGAATCTCTATCATATAATACATTCATTTTTCCTTTTCCTACAACATAACTCTTATAAAACCTTCATTTTTATATTCCTTTTGTTCCTTTCCCTCCTTGACTCCATAATGGGAACATACAGCTAGTTGTGGAATAAAAAAAAGCAACTAGCAAATGACCTTTTCTTTTTTTGTCTAGAACTAGCAAATGACCTTAGTCATGTGAAGTCACTGAAGTGATGGATCATAGATGTATTGACTTCCATTAATAACGAAGTGATAGAATAAATATAGAAAGTAGAAAAAGAAATATGAGAAGTATATAAAATGCGAAAAATGTTTATCTTTTTAAATGACACAACTTATATTATTTCACTCTCACAAAGAAGTGAGACTCATACCTTTACTTTTTATGTCAACTCTTTCCTCCTTTAATGACATAACTTTACATCCTTTAAAATGACACACACTTTACCCATAAAATATTATGATGATCAATCAGAGAAGCTATAAGATATATTTATTATTAATTTTTTTGGTAATCATATTTATTATTAATTTAACTTAAAGCCTATTGTAATCTTAATTCATTAAGATTTTAAAGTCAATACACGTTATCTTAGTGTAAAAGTAAGCTCATTTATGTTATATATAGTAAGCTCATTTTATAAGAGACTATTTTTAAAAATTTGTTCAACCCTGCATTAGTGCATTTTTTAAAAGTGAACATCGACATCATCTTTAACGTAAATTAGTTAGGGTTAGTGGCTGATAAAACTAAAATAAAAAGTAAGAAAAATTAAAAAAAGAAAATTAAATAAGAGAGAAAATTGAATACATAAATAAATATAGAAAAAATATGATTAAAAATTGCATTTAGAACATAAGAAATAATGTGTCTATTCCTTTATGATATTAATAACATTCATCTTCATCGTATTAAGACAAATAATACAACATCAATCTATTTTCAGTCTATCAAATTTTGTTTTTAACTTTATCTTAAATAAGTTTCGACATGCACTTGGTTACATATAAGAGCGTTTGAATAATATATGATATTATATATCCAAAGCATTTAAATTTATTTAATATTCATTATTATATGATCATACGTACCTTAATGTCTTCATTTTTCCTGCTCACTATAATGTTGCAGGTCTTATTATAATTTTATAAAAAAATTTATTTTAACATAAAAGGAATTTTGCAAATGAAAAAAAGAATTGATGCACTATATTATTTCATATGATTCAATAATTTATATCTTTATCAATGTCTACCCATTTAAAATATGAGAAATAATTATCTCATTTTACATGAGATAATTATTTCATGCACTAGATATAAATTGGATGTGAAACCCACTTTAAATTTTTTCTTTCTCCCTTATTCTCTCTCCTCTATCTTCCATATGAGTGTGTAGGGGATTGTTTTTCTTTCATGTTAAATGAGAAAAACAATCCCCTTAAAATATTGATTCCGTTATGAGCTGTACAGGAGATCATATTCTAGAAGGCTCTAGAAAGTTACAGGTAAAGGAAACTAAATAAGAAAAATAAAAAAGAATCCTTAATTGTCAGGAATCCTAATAAGACATTATAATCTATAGACTTTACTATTTTTTTTTTTTGGTAATATGAATTTACTCTCTTTAGTTTCCTTTTAGGTAGCTCTTTCTTGGACTTTTTAAAATATGAGTCTCATATACGATTCCATAATAGATTCCAACTATCTAAAAATATTTTTTTAAATAATAATAAAAATTGAACACATATCTAATATAAATTATTGAACACATATCTAATATAAATTACTCAAATCTCTCGTTACTAGTTCAATCCTATTGTTATAATACTTAATTTTTTTTGGGTAATACTTCTTTTTTTTTTTAAGTAACTCGTGTCATTGCCTACATTGCATTTTTAAAAGTGATGTACCAAAATTAATTATGAAAATTTGTTCTAGAAAGAAGAAAAAAAAAATAGAAAGAAGAAATGTTCTTTAATTTGTCCAAGTCAATTGCAAATATTATATAGGCGCGAGCGCATCTTTATGTGTTTCTTAATGTCGCGCGCTTTGTTGTCATTGAACACAGCTTCCCCTTCAGTAAACTTGCAAGAGAGTAATGGCAACAAATGGTGAGAGAGTGGCAATAGGAATCGATCTAGGCACAACCTACTCATGCGTTGCTGTGTGGCGCCACGACCGAGTGGAGATCATCGTCAACGATCAAGGCAACCGAATTACACCATCTTGCGTTGCCTTCACTCACACCCAAAAGATGATTGGTGAAGCTGCTCAGAACCAGGCTGCTACCAACCCTCTCAACACTGTCTTTGGTCAAATTTCTAAACCCATTTTGCGTATCTTCATTATTGCATCTGAAAACTATATATATACTGTTCTGGATAAACATCAATATGGGTTATTTCTAGTTCTGAATGTGTGTTTTTTAGAGGACTCTTGTCTATATATACACCTCAGATTCAGGTGGTTACATTGGACATGGGTGATGGTAAACACCATCATTCTATCGTGGTAGGACCCACCTCAAGTACCAATATGTGGAATAACTGACTCATAACCCGGGCAAAGTTCTTCCAGGTTAACCCAGCCGGTTACCCGGCTAGCGATTCCCGGGTATACAAACCCGGAACATATACATATAGAGAGGTATGATCCTTTAACACCGGTGTCAAATTTGAAATTTGACACCTCATCAGAGAGTCGTTAGATAAAAAAAGATCAATGGTATCACATGCTTACAAATTAGAGTCGTTGATCTTTTTTGATCTAACAGCTCTCAGATGAGTTGATCTAACGGCTCTCAGATGAGGTGCCAAACTTCAAATTTGACACCGGTGTCAAAGGATCCTACCTCATATATATATATATATATATATATATATATATATATATATATATATATATATATATATATATATATATCCGAACCTTATATATATATATATATATAAAATCTTATATCAAATTTTGGTCATTAATTTGCTATGTCTAACTATCAAGTATATAATAAATCATAACCGTTAGATATAATTAAAATGAAGGATCAAAATTGAAAATATAATTTACATTGATATAGAAGGATAATGACCGATATATAAATTTTGTAATTCAATCACTTGTTAGCTTTTGTTCTGTTTGTACTGTTATTTACATCAAACACGAAATATAAGTTTGTACTATATTAGAAAAAATATGATGGTTATTTACTTAGATGTAGGTTGTTTTTTTTGTGTCATCAACAAAAATCACGAGTTCAATTTAATATCTTAGAAGAAAAAAAAGTCAACTTCTGTCACTCTGAAATTCAAAATAAATCCACATTAGTATTTTTTTTGAAGGATTAATTGGATTCTGTAATTTTTGTCGATGACTCAAAAGTTACTTTACTCTTCCAAATATTGTGCATATAGTTGTTCATTGCATCCAATAAACGGGACTTGTTATATTTTGCAGATGCAAAGCGTTTAATTGGAAGGAGATTTAGCGACCCCACGGTTCAGAGTGATATGAAGTTATGGCCATTCAAAGTTATTGCTGGTGTTAATGACAAGCCCATGTTTGTTGTTAGTTACAATGGTGAGGAAAAGCATTTCTCTGCTGAGGAAATTTCATCCATGATCTTGGCAAAGATGCGTGAGATTGCAGAGGCTTTCCTTGGATCAATAGTGAAAAATGTCGTTGTCACTGTGCCTGCTTACTTTAATAACTCTCAACGTCAAGCTACCAGAGATGCTGGTGCTATTGCTGGCCTCAATGTCATGCGAATAATCAATGAGCCTACAGCTGCAGCAATTGCATATGGCCTTAACACAGGAGATTGTAGCCGTGGAAGTAAAAATGTTTTCATCTTCGATCTTGGTGGTGGTACTTTGGATGTGTCTCTTCTCACAATTAAGAATGATGATATCCAAGTGAAGTCCATTGATGGAGACACTCACCTTGGTGGAGAGGACTTTGACAACAGAATGGTGAACTATTGTGCGAAGGAGTTCATGAGAAAGAACAAAATGGACATTACTGGAAACCCAAGATCCCTTAGAAGGTTGAGGACTGCTTGTGAGAAAGCAAAGAGGACACTCTCTTCCACTACGGTTACCACTATTGAATTAGATTGTTTATATCAGGGTATTGATTTCTACTCATCAATCACTCGTGCAAAGTTTGAGGAACTCAACATGGACCACTTTGATAAGTGTCTGGAGCATGTGGACAAGTGTCTGAAAGATTCTAAGATGGAAAAGAGCAGTGTTGATGATGTTGTCCTCGTAGGTGGCTCTACTAGGATTCCTAAAGTGCAGCAGCTATTGAGGGACTTCTTTGATGGAAAGGATCTATGTATGAGCATCAATGCTGATGAGGCTGTTGCTTATGGTGCTGCTGTTCAGGCTTTTATATTGAGTAGTGAATTCAATGAAAAGGTTCAAGTGTGTGAAGTCACTCCTCTGTCCCTTGGATTGGAGACAAATGGAGGTATCATGGAAATAATAATACCTAGGAATACTATCATTCCTACAAAGATGGAACATGTATTCACCACACATTTTGATAACCAAACCAATATATTGATTCATGTTTACGAGGGTGAGAGGCAAGCAACTAGAGACAACAACTTGCTGGGTAAATTTGTGCTGGAAATTCCTCCAGCTCCTAGGGGTGTTCCTCAAATCTGTGTTTGCTTACAAATTGATGATGAGGGCATCTTACACGTCTCTGCCATGGAAAAGTTTCATGGAATAAATAAGAAGGTTACCATAATAAATGACAAGGGAAGGCTTTCAATGGAAGAAATTAAGAGGATGATCACAGAAGCTGAGAAGTACAAGGCTTGATATGAAAGGTACAGGAAGAAGGTAGAAGCAAGGAATGCATTGGAGAAGTATGCATACAACATGAGGAATGCTGTAAATAATAAGGAGATTAGTTTGAAGCTTTCCCAACAAGACAAGGAAAGGATCAACAATGCAATTGATCTGGCCTTAAAATGGCTTGAAGTCAATGTGGTTGCAGAACAAGAAGATTTTGACAAGATAAGGAGCGTTCTTTCGAGTGCCTTTGATCCGGTTATTGTGAAGATGATAAAGGATGAGGATGATGGCGTGCCTGGCTCTGATAATAACAATAATGGAAAGAATCGCTTGTTATCCATATTGGGAAAATTTGCTTTCCAGGCAGTATATTCAGCTCTTACAGGTAATATTGTTGGGTTGGTTTCTTGTGTAATTCAAGCTATTATTCAAACTATTTAAAACTTTAATAAAATGTCAATAAAGAAAATTGTACCGTGAATTGAATTGGGTCTTCCTTTGGGGGAGAATCGATATGTAATTGTAAGAATAACTTGTTATCAAAGCGTTCAATGGGACACAGCTTTTTACTGTTAAAGATAACAAATTTGTCCCTGATTTGAACTGCCATTAACCAGTTTTGTTATAAGAAACCCATTATGTTGCAATCCGGAGACAACTAACTGGTTATGTATTTGATTAAGGTGTCTCTTGTGGGTAGAATTATCAATAAGAGACGCATAGAAAGAGTCTGAATTGAAGTTACGGTCAAGGTTAACGGAATGTTCAAGGCTAAGAGCTGATGAAGAACAAATATGTCAGATAAACTTTGGGGATAAAGCATGTGGGAATTTCAGAAGTTGTGTCAGATATCTTTCAATATTTAGTAGCAAATTCCAACCTCATATCAACTAAAGCACTTCAAAAAGATAAACTGTGAAGTATAACCTATTCAGTTTCTGGTGTCTAGCTGTTTCAATCTCCATTCAATTCTGATTGCTTTTTCCCAGTCTCCACTAAAGCACGTTGCAGGAATCAGTACCAGGATAATGCATTATCCACAGTATGTTTGGCAATTTGCATTCCCCCTGAATTGTAACAGAAATTAATAAAGCCAAAATTTTGTTTCTATAGACAACATCATAACACATTTTAAATTGATATCATTCCATAAAATGCAACAGTCCCACCTTTATATCAGCACTGGATGCTAATAAGTCCAATACATATCAAGGGAAGTAAACTAAATCCCGGTAAAAATATATCACAGATTTCATTGGCAGTGAAGAAAATGTGTTTCTTCATATACAAATAAAGTTAATATTTCATATTAAATCATTCACACGTGCTCAAGATTGAAACATAAATTTCAATGAATAGAACATTGGCAAATTTACATTTTCTTAAGTTTCGAAGGGATGATGAACGAAAGATACAGATAGAAAGAAAATGGGGAGAAAATAAAAATTAGTTGTAAATTAGCCCATAAAATCTAAAACATTGAACACAATTCATATACAAATAAGACAGAAGAATTGTTATAGGGACACATTCTATGAGTTCAATATCCATTATCTGCAGATATAATAAAAACTCCTCCGTATAAAATGCATTGTTAAATAAATACACATAGAGTGCTCACATAAGATTCTAAGAGCACCACGACCCAAACATTTCTTATTAGCAAATAGCAATAATACGCAGCATTGCTATGGTAATGGGTATTCATAATTTAATAGGCTTTGCTAGAACAAGAAACCCTGCATTTTAACACCGTAATATCATTATGTTTCTAATTGGAGTAAAGTCTAATGGTAAAAAAATGCAAGAGAGGAGGGAAGCTTGTTGAAGCATTTAGTCGAACACGTAGGCTACGTTTACACTAATGAGTGTAATTGATAATAAAAGAGAGCAAGTAAAAAACACAAAATAACTTAATGGTACCAACCAAATCAGCGATGGTTGATGTGTGCAACATTGGAGAAAACGACGACGTCGTCCTATGATGGGAAATGGGGTTAGAATGAGGAGTCTTCTCAGAGTGAAATTTTATATCAGCACATGCCATTTCTTATTTATGACATCATTATAACTTAAATATTTCTTATAATCTTTTATAAGTACTTTTTTTTATCATTGGATTAAAATTAAACCAACATTTATAAAATAATACTAATTATTATTAAATCAATATTAACAATTAAACTTTCACTTATTTTCTTCTATTTTTTTATTGAATTCCTTTTTATTAGTTTTATAGTTGACATTAAAACATTTGTTTCCCTTGTGCAATAGAAACTACTTTTATTCGAAGAATATTTCTTATTCTAACTTCCACACCCTATGTGTAACTTTTTGTTTTTTTGTTTTTTTTTTGTTTTTGGGTATGCTGGAATAAAAAACCAGTAGAGAAAATTATAAAATAGACATTGTACGAACTCTATAAACAGATGCTAAATCAGCAATAAAAACAGACTGAATCTGAAAAGGAGGATAATAGGAAATAGACATATATGAAACACTAGGATTATCAAGAGCATAATTTGCCAGCCGGTCAGTACAATAGTTTCCTTCTCTGTATGTGTGGACAAAACAAACTCGCCGATCTTTTAGTAACCAAGCTCGTATCCGAAACACCCTTTCTAGAGAGAATTGTGAATGCAGAAGTTGAATAAGATTCAACAATAAGATTTTTCTTTTCACTTATATTCACTCAGGCATTATTATTACTTGTTATTTCTAAATACATAAGTTATTATTTATTTTATTTTTGGCAACAAAATACTATCAGATTTTTTAGTTGTATTTTATGAGTATATCATATTCTTTAGGTATGAGATTAAAGGCTAATTTGATGGACAAAATAGGATAGGAGAGCTGGATAAGAACAGGATAAGATATGAACTTGATAAGTTTATATCCTATCAAGTATCTGAAGTGCACTAGATAAGAAATCTGCTAGGATAATGTTATATTGTTATCCTATCCCGTGTTTGATAGAAATACTCTTTTGATAGAATCTCATATAACATTTTAAAATTTATTTTTAAACTATTTTTTTACTTATTTACACATTATTTATTTTATAATATTAAAAAGATTTAAAAGTCATAAGTTTAAATAAAATATATTAAAATACATAAATAACTTTCAATTTTTTAATATTAAAAATTATATCATCTCCAAATAAATTTTTAAAAATTAAATTTTAAATTGATTGTTAATATTGGTAGCCGGTGGCTAATGACAATGGTATATAAGGTGGCAACAACTGCTATTGTGGATACCGATTGAATTGGTGGTGGTATTAGTTGTAGGGGTAGGTGACAGTGGGTGGTGGTGATAACGCCAACAATAATCGCCAACAATTATGGTGATTGATTGACGGCCGTGATGGTTGATGCCTGGTGGTTGGGGGTGCTGGTGACAAGTGGCAATGACATCAATGGTGGTAGTTGTTGCTACGATGGCGGCAGGTGAGGGTGGTTGGTGGAAGTAGTGGTGGTGATAGCACCGACGTTGGCAGGTGGCAATTTTAGAGGCTAATTGATGGAGGTAAATGGTGGTAGCAGCGGAAGTGACGATTGGTGCTTTGTGGTTAGGGGTGGTGGCTGGTTGGTGGCGATGGCGGTGGTGTTGATGGTGGTGAGTGGAGGCAATTGTGGGGCTAATCGATGGTGGTGGTTGGTTGTAGCCGGTGACAATGGTGGTGGCTGGTAGATCATGGTAATGATTAGTGACGATGGTGGTGGGTGGTAGAGATGGCTGATGGCAGTGGCAGCGACAGTAGCTGTCACGTGCCCAGTAATGTTCGTATGGGAAAAATATACGGCTGTACTTGGAATTAGGGGATGTGACATATGCTATCTTATTCTGTCTATTTCATATCCCGATTCTCCCCTCACGATAGCTTATCATATTGCGAACATGATAAAATGAGCCAACAAGATAAGATTATCATATTCTATTGGTTCACCAAACAATGAATAAGAACAAAATATGATAACATATCCTATCCTATCCTCCTTATCCTCTCTACCAAACGGAGCCTAATTTCATTTTAAATACTGAATTTATCATCCTTACCTAAGTGCTTTTTTTTTTTTTTTTGTAAACGAAGAGAGGTTAAAACCCCAGAATAAACAAAGAAATTAAGAAACAGAGGCCAAAGCCCTACAATTGGAAGAATCCTTTAAAGGAGACCACTAAGATGAACAAGGGGATTAAAGAAAACAAATAAATTCCTATCTTCATCAAGAAGACTAGTAGCAATCCAATGCACACAAATATTATTCTCCCTGCAAGTATGCTTGCAAGCAACAGTTCAATCTTGAAGAAGTCATCTCTTTATACGCTCAACAATCTGGGAATCTCTAGGATTTGGATCCAAATTTTGTATGCATCCGATAGCTTTTGTTGAGTCACACTTCTTTTCTATTCTCCTAGCTCCTGACCCCGAGCCAATTCCAAACCTTTAAGAATACTTCATAATTCAGCATCTAAAGGATTCATACGGCCAAACTTGGATTTTTAGTTCATAGAATTAAAATATGAAAAAAATAAAGAAAACAATTATTTAAAATACTAGTTTGGTTCGCGTCTTTAAATGATTATTAGCTCTTACGAAAAGGAATATTGTATATACTACGGACAAATTATTTTAAAAATTATGTTGTTGAGTAAATGAAAAAGATATTATATCTATCTAAAACATATTAATTCAAATTTGTAAAATATTCTAAACAGTTGGCCAAATAAACAAATCTTAAACTACTGAAATTAAACTTTTTCTTTCAAGTTTGAAAAACCCAATAGTAAGCTAATACTAATGAACCATCAACCACATGAAAAGACATCGTCAAATAAATGTCCACGTCATGAAATAAAAAAAGTTTTATAAGTGTTATGTTGTAGGAAATGTGTTATGTTATAGAGATTCATTTTGCGTGCTAGAGTTTTTTTTTTTGCTGCGGGCCCCACAAAATATTGTGAGTGTAGAATTTTTTTTTCTGATCATATTAAATTATAGATGATAAAGTCTAATAAAAATTATGGTGTGAATGGCTAATGATAGTTTCAGCGAAAATGCAGTAAGTGTCCTATGCGCTATATTAAAATAGTTGAGATATTAACTATAAAAAAATAAAACAATAATAGTTGAGATATTTGTCTATAATTTTTTATAGAGAATTCAATAGTGTTTGAAGGAGCTATTTTTTATATGGGAAAAGTGTTTATCCCTTTAAATGACACAATTTATATCCTTTCACTCTCACAAAGAGATGAGATCTGCACCTTTTTTTTGTTAATTCTCTTTCCTTCTTTATCTATCTTTTTTTTAAAATAACATAACTTTATATCATTTCAAATTTAGTTTTATTCCTTTGCCTCCTTGACTCCGTAATGGGAACATACAGCTAGTTGTGGAATACAAAAAAAAGCAACTAGCAAATGACCTTTTCTTTTTTTTGTATAGAACTAGCAAATGACCTTATCCTGTGAAGTCACTGAAGTGACAGATGTGTTCACTTCCATTAATAACGTCATTGAAGTGAAAGAATAAGGGTTTTATAAAAGTTAAGTGGTTGAAAAAATGATTCTGTTGTTCTGATATAGAGATTCGTTTTATAGTTTTTTTTTTTTTGCTTCAAAAGATGCGGACTCCACAAAATATTATGTATAGAGAAAATTTTTTGTGGTCATGTTAAATGATAAATGCAAATTCCATAGAATAAATATAGAAAGTAAAAAAAGAAGAGTTTTATAAGAGTTACATTGTAGGAAAAATGATTGTGTAATATTATAGAGATTCGTTTTGCGCATTTTTTTTTTTGTTTCAGAAAATGTGGATGCATAAAATATTATATGTGTAGAAAACTTTTGTGCATTATATTAAGTGATGAATGCAAACCAAAAAAATATGAGGAGAATAAAATACTATGACGGTCAATCAGGGAAGCTACAAGATATATTTATTATTAATTTAACTAAAGTCTATTGTAATCTTAATTCAATAAAATTTTAAAGTCAATACACGTTAACTTAGCGTAAAAGTAAGCTCATTTTAAGAGCCTATTTTTTAAAATTTGTTCTACCCTGCAATGGCGCATTTTTTAAAAGTGAACATCAACATCATTTTTAACGCAAATTAGTTAGGGTTAGTGGTTGATAAATTCAAATTAAAAGTAAGAAAAATTAAAAAAATTAAATAAAGAGAGAAAATTCAATACATAAATAAATTAGAAAAAATATGATTAAAAATTGCATTTAGAACATAAGAAATAATGTGTCTATTCCTTTATGATATTAATAACATTCCTCCTCATCGTATTAAGACAAATAATACAACATCAATCTATATTTTCACTCTATCAAATTTTGTTTTATAACTTTATCTTAAATAAGTTTCGACCGACCCATCTTTTTTTTGTGTCATCAGACATGCACTTGGTTACATATAAGAGTGTTTGAATAATATATGATATTATATATCCAAAGCATTTCAATTTATTTAATATTCATTATTATATGATCATACACGTACCTTAATATCTTTATTTTTACTGCTCACTATAATGTTGCAGGTCATATTATAATTTTATAAAAAAATTATTTTAACATAAAAGGAATTTTGCAATTACAAAAAAGAATTGATGCACTATATCATTTCATATGATTCAATAATTTATATCTTTATCAACGTCTCCCCTTTAAAATATTGATTTCGATATGAGTTCGTATAAAAAAAACCCATATTCTTGAAGGTCCAAAAAAATTACTGAAAAAGGAAACTAAAAAGAGTAAAGAAAATAATCCTTGATTGCCACAAATCCTACGAATTCTAATCCTTAGAATTTACTCTCTTTTAGGATAGTATTTTTTTTGGATTTTCTAGAATATGAATAGTTCAAAATTATTTAAAAATATTTTATATATATAAAGATAGAAATTGAACACATAGCTTAATGCAAATTACCTGAATCTCTTTTTTTTTTTTTTTTTTTTTTTGAAACAGACAGCGGCTTATTACCTGAATCTCTCGTTTCTATACCAACCATATTGTCTTAATACTTATTTTTTTAATAACCGTGTCATTGCCTACATTGCATTTTTAAAAGTGATGTACCAAAGTTAATTATGAAAATTTATTCTAGAAAGAGGAAGAAAAAAAAAAAAGAGAGAGAAAGAAGAAATGTTCTTTAATTTGTACAAGTTAATTGCAAATATTGGCAAAAAAATTAATTTATTGTTTTTTAATGAAAAATTATGAAAATGTGATCATTTTAAAATTATTTACTCAAATATAGCACTTAAACATGCCCACATGGGACGTGTCTTTCTCCATTGGAACACACCCATGTGGGGCGTGAGTCATACGAGAGACACGCCCACATGGGGCGTGATCAGAAGAGAGACACGCCTAATAGGAGCGTGAATGATTTGGAGAGAGACACTCCCTATTTGGACGTGACCCATGAGAGAGACACTCCTCATTTGAGCGTGTTTCACCAGGTGCTGCCACGTGTCACAAGAGTTGACAGTTTGACCGTAAAACTTTGAAAGTTCATAACTTTTGACTCGATGATCCAAATTAGGTATTTTTTTTAATTCACGTAACTTTTCGAGATCTACGTAATGACACATCATTTGACATATTTTATCTGTCACAAAAAATTTGAATTTATAACAATAATACTATAAGAACGTTTAAACCCAAATTAATAAAGAGAAAACCACTTTTTAATTAGGAGAAACGAGAAGATTAAAGTTAAAACCCAAATTAATAAAGAGATAGTAATTATAACCTTCTTCTAAATATAACATATATTATTTATGGGTTTTATAAGAGTTATGTTGTATGAAAAATGTTTGTGTTATGTTATAGAGATTCGTTTTGTGTGCTAGAGTTTTTTTTTGCTGCGGGCCCCACAAAATATTATGTGTGTAGGAAATTTTTTTTTATCATATTAAATAATAAATAATAAACCCATTATTTATTAGTCAAATTTACTATAAGAAGTATCCTTGCATGTTCCTGAATTGTCGTACTCTTTATTTTCCTGTTATGTTAACTTGAAATGGAGTGAGGAGGTTTTGTTTATTTTCGTGTTTTTTTCTCAGGAAACTGACAAGTTTGTACACTCTATGCAAGTTTACAGATGGACTAGTTATTCAACATTGGAGGGCTGAAGCACGAAAGAGACAAAGAAACTAACCTACTTGAACAATTTTTTTTTTTTTTTTTTTTTTGGGATAAACCCTGACAAGTTGTTTTCTGTCTATGTGCATTATTGTCCGTTTGTAAACTTGTACATGTCTAGAAACTTCTGAGAAACAAACACGAAAATTAACAAAACAAAACATAAAGGGTCACGAGCCGATTATTATACGGAAAACTTGTTGTCATTTTATTATGTCATTTTAAGAATGAGATATATATAAATTAAGATTTTTTATTTAAAATTTAAATTAAAAAAATCACCTACTTTTCCCACCATGATTTTCGCTTCTTCTATCTTTTTCTCTTAAAATGACATAATTTATGTCATTTAAAATGACAAACATCAAACCCTTATTATATAGGGAAAACTTCACTTGTGATTTACTCTAAAATTACTTATATTCCTGGTATTTTTCTTATTTCATATGCGTTTGTGGTTTGTAAAATGATATTTTTTTTTATCACAACGTGCACATACCTTTTAACTTTTTACAAAACACACATAAATATGTGATAAAAAAAAATTATAGAAGTATTATGTAACAGGATTTTAGGTAATTTTTCTATAGACACAAGAGTGAGAAAAGAGCCGTACCAAAAAAAAAAAAAGTGAGAAAAGAGAAAATGATAGAACAAAAAAAGATAAGAAAAATGGTGGACCCCACATTTGCATTGTTTGGGCAGGAAAGTGGTCTCTTTTTTCTGTTACATGATGTTTATATTACCCTAAAAAAAAAGACGGGGAGATAGGTAATTTCATAGCAAAGCACGGGGGCATATCGTTAACTTCTCCTATTATATATGCATCTTTATGTGTCTCTTAATATCGTACGCTTTGTTCTCATTCAACACAACTTCCCCTTCTCTAAACTTGCAAGAGAGAAATGGCAACAAATGGTGAGAGAGTGGCAATAGGAATCGATCTAGGAACAACCTACTCATGCGTTGCTGTGTGGCGCCACGACCGAGTGGAGATCATCGTCAACGATCAAGGCAACCGAACAACACCATCTTGCGTTGCCTTCACTCCCACCCAAAAGATGGTCGGTGAAGCTGCTCAGAACCAGGCTGCTACCAACCCTCTCAACACTGTCTTTGGTCAAATTTCTAAACCCATTTTTCTTATGCACCAAGTCTTTCTGCTTCATTACTGCATCAGAATACTATATATCCGGCCAGAGAGTACACGAATAAAATGTCTTATATCAAATTTTGGTCATTAATTTGTTTGTGTCTAACAGTCATCAAGTATATAATAAATCATAACTAGTTACCAAAAAAATATAATAAATCATAACTCAACGATCAATATTGAGAATGTAATTTATACTGCCCTATGTACAAATGTTGTAATTCAATCACTTGTTAGGTATTGTTCTACTTGTATTGTTATTTACATCAAACACGAAACATAAGTTTGTACTATAAAGGGCCGACCCGGTTCAAATACTCACTTCGTGAGTGTCTGTGTAAAGGAATACTCTAGGCAGTCTTTCCCCTACTTTTTGCAGAGAGACTGATTCGAACCCGCGACCTGACACACCACGGCAAACAAGCTTACCGCTGAGCCAAGCCAGCCCTTTAAATATAAGTTTGTACTATGACTCTCTTAAGGTAGCCAAATATAAGTTTGTACTATATCATAAAAAATAGGATGGTTATTGATGTAGGTTGTTTTTTTGGATCCTCATCAAAATCATGGGATCTAATTTAATCCCTTAGAAGAAAAAAAAGTCAAATCATGGTTCTCTTGAAATTTAAAATAAACCTATGTTAGTCTTATTGAGGACAAACATGAGTCTCATTTGAATTTCAGAGGAATCACAATTTCGACTAATTGAATCTATTTTGAATTTAAGAAGAATCAAAAATCGATTTTTTTTTCCTAAGGATTAAATTAGTTGCAGTGGCTTTTTGTCCAGTATTCAAAAATTACTTTACTCTTTCAAATATTGTGCATATAGTTGTTCATTGCAACCGATAAACGGGACTTGTTATATTTTGTAGATGCAAAGCGGTTAATTGGAAGGAGATTTAGCGACCCCACGGTTCAGAGTGATATGAAGTTATGGCCATTCAAAGTTATTGCTGGTGTTAATGACAAGCCCATGATTGTTGTTAGTTACAATGGTGAGGAAAAGAATTTTTCTGCAGAGGAAATTTCATCCATGATCTTGGCAAAGATGCGTGAGATTGCAGAGGCTTTCCTTGGATCGAAGGTCAAAAATGTCGTTGTCACTGTGCCTGCTTACTTTAATAACTCTCAACGTCAAGCTACCAGAGATGCTGGTGCTATTGCTGGCCTCAATGTTTTGCGAATAATCAATGAGCCTACAGCTGCAGCAATTGCATATGGCCTTAACACAGTAGATTGTAGCCGTGGAAGTAAAAATGTTTTCATCTTCGATCTTGGTGGTGGTACTTTGGATGTCTCTCTTCTCACAATTAAGAATGATGATATCCAAGTTAAGTCCATTGATGGAGACACTCACCTTGGTGGAGAGGACTTTGACAACAGAATGGTGAACTATTGTGTGAAGGAGTTCATGAGAAAGAACAAAAAGGACATTACTGGAAACCCAAGAGCCCTTAGGAGGTTGAGGACTGCTTGTGAGAAAGCAAAGAGGACACTCTCTTCCACTACGGAGACCACTATTGATGTAGACTGTTTATATGAGGGTATTGATTTCTACTCATCAATCACTCGTGCAAAGTTTGAGGAACTCAACATGGACCACTTTGATAAGTGTATGGAGCATGTGGACAAGTGTCTGAAAAATTCTAAGATGGAAAAGAGCAGTGTTGATGATGTTGTCCTCGTAGGAGGCTCTACAAGGATTCCAAAAGTGCAGCAGCTGTTAAGGGACTTCTTTGATGGAAAGGATCTATGCATAGGCATCAATGCTGATGAGGCTGTTGCTTATGGTGCTGCTGTTCAGGCTTTTATATTGAGTAGTGAATTCAATGAGAAGGTTAAAGTGTGTGAAGTCACTCCTCTGTCCCTTGGATTGGAGACAAATGGAGGTATCATGGAAATAATAATACCTAGGAATGCTATCATTCCTACAAAGATGGAACATGTATTCACCACACATTTTGATAACCAAACAAATATATTGATTCATGTTTATGAGGGTGAGAGGCAAGCAACTAGGGACAACAACTTGCTGGGTAAATTTGTGCTGGAAATTCCTCCAGCTCCTAGGGGTGTTCCTCAAATCTGTGTTTGCTTACAAATTGATGATGAGGGCATCTTACACGTCTCTGCCACGGAAAAATTAAATGGAATAAATAAGAAGGTTACCATAATAAATGACAAGGGAAGGCTTTCAATGGAAGAAATTAAGAGGATGATCACAGAAGCTGAGAAGTACAAGGCTGGAGATGAAAGGTACAGGAAGAAGGTAGAAGCAAGGAATGCATTGGAGAAGTATGCATACAACATGAGGAATGCTGTAAATAATAAGGATATTAGTTTGAAGCTTTCCAAACAAGACAAGGAAAGGATCAACAATGCAATTGATCTGGCCTTAAAATGGCTTGAAGTCAATGTGGTTGCAGAACAAGAAGATTTTAACAAGATAAGGAGCGTTCTTTCGAGTGCCTTTGATCCGGTTATTGTGAAGATGATAAAGGATGAAGATGATGGCAATAATGGAAAGATTCACTTGTTATCCATATTGGGAAAATTTGCTTTTCAGGCAGTATATTCAGCTGTTACAGGTAATATTATTGGGTTGGCTTCTTCTGTAATTGTTGGCTTAATTACTTCAAACTAGATAAAATATCAATAGAGAAAATTGTACCGTGAATTGAATTGGATCTTACTCTTGGGGAGAAT
Source organism: Gastrolobium villosum (assembly GCA_032173675.1). Lineage (NCBI taxonomy): Eukaryota > Viridiplantae > Streptophyta > Magnoliopsida > Fabales > Fabaceae > Gastrolobium > Gastrolobium villosum. The sequence continues at coordinate 37,223 of JAVKPL010008157.1, read as the reverse complement.
CAAAATATAATATACTGTTTATTCATTATGTCATATTGCCATTGCCATTCATTATCTGCACCTGCACTTGTAACTGGAAATGAGTCATTTCCTGAGAGTATAGTATCACATACTAGTCACAAGAAAATACAGCTTCTAATCTTGTAGGTCTTCTTTGGTGATTCACTCAAAATCTAATTGGCATCAAGTTAGTGAAATCTTCTTTCCATAATATTCTAGTCCTTTTAAAGAAACTTTTATTCCTCTATGCACTTCAATTCCTTTGGTTTTTTCCAATCTACTCTCCTTTACACATCAAACTATTGACTTACGCATATATAGGAGGCGATTCATTTCAATACAATTCATCTTAGTTTTTTTCAATCATTTTTTCAATCATCTTAGTTACATTAGTCTGAAATTACATTTCAAATGTGCTTTTAGTTGATTTTTTTTTCACAAAATATTCTTAATACGGTGCTTTTGCCATATGAGGTGCATGAGGTAAAACTATTGTACATATGAATATAGAACCCTAGTTTATTAGAAAAGTGGAACTTTTTTTTTTTTTTTTGGTGAGGAGAAAAGTGGAACTTAGTTTGTAAGTAGTTGTAGATAATATAACATTTAAGTTAATACAAACTGTTCTATGACTAAATGACACACTTTTTTTCACTTATATATTATTATATGTTTTCCTTGAAATAGTATAATCACATCTTTCTACTTTTCTAAACTTATTTTAAATCACTTGGAAAAATACATTAAAATACAATGCACACTTCATCCAGAGTGAAGTAATATTTGGGACATAAACTTTTCATAAACCAACTAAATATATTTTTATTATATTTTATATTTTATTTAAATATATTTAAATACAGACTTCAATTTTATTTATGTATATTTTTATTAATGAAAATGACATAAATGTAAATAATTTATAATATGAACAAAACAAGTGGTAAATTATATGGCCTAAAATAATTTCTTTTAAATATTATTTACATAAACGTAAGATATACATACGTACCCCGTAACAAGTTGTGCAGCTTCTGTTTCATGACAGATGATGAGGACACTCTTAAAAAGTCTTGTTAGAATTTTTATTTCTTTTTTGGTACACAACTTGTTGGAATTTTTAGAGTGCCAGCCATATGATGAATTGAACTATGGATATTTACTGTTGACACTTTCAAAGCTGGCTAGTCAAGGTTTTTTTTTAGGGATGTGCAAAATAACCAAAAAAATGGGTCGAACCATGAACCGAACCGAACCGCTCCATAAAATAACCGGTTTTTAAAATCCAGTTCATGAACCGAACCGGTTTTTAAAGAACCGGTTTATGAACCGAACCGGTTTTTAGAACCAGTTTAAGAACCGAACCAGTTTTTAGAACCGGTTTCATAACCGAACCGTTTTCGAACCGAACCGAACCATTTTCAAATCGAACCAAATTAATTTTTATAACTTTATTTTATAAATTTTTATTTTTTTTCTTTTCAAAAGAGGGTCGACCCGAACCGGTTTCGAACCACTTCCGAACCGGTTGCGAACCACTTCCGAACCGGTTGCGAACCACTTCCGAACCGGTTCCGAACCACTTCCGAACCGAACCACTTGTTAGAACCGAACCGAACCAATTTTTAGAACCGAACCATTTAAACCAATTCGGTTCGGTTTTTCAAAAAAACTGGTTCGGTTCGACCCATGCACATCCCTAGTTTTTTTGGCACTAGTCTATACAAGTTTACAAAAGGACAATTATGTATTTTTTAATTTACTCATTTTCATCTAACAACCATATATGTCTTGTTCATTGTTCGATAAGGATTAGTATGTATGGTTGATATTGTAACTTGGAGATATCTTTACTAACAATTTCAAAATTACAATTATTCTTACTTTATATTAATTTTTATCATAAAATGGGTTGCAATATCGTTTGATAATTGTTAAAAAAATTATATTTATATGTAATATGATATATTACCATATCATTTGATGAAATTATAACATCTTATATAATCACTAATATAGTCAATTTATTAAACAATATTAGTTAAAACTCAATTACTTACGATTAGGGATGAAACTGGGCCGGGTCGGCCTACAGGGGCCTACGGCTCGTCCTACATCAGGCTAGACCTGACCTAGTATATTTGTATAATGGGCAGAGCTTGGGCCATAAAAAAGTCTGTTTAATAAAAAGGTCGTGGGCCCACTTTTAAAAGGCTGGGTCTATAAGCCTACAGGCCGGCCTATATTGTACTATTTATTTTAAATAAAATAAAATAGAGTACATATGCCTTGAAGAAAAAACAAAAGATATAAATTTAATCAATTGCATTATTTATAACTTAATTATATTCAATTATATTTTAATAGAAATCTTACTTTATTTCTTATATAGGTGGAACCAACATCTTTCTTAACATGTTAGATTGTGTATATGAATATATTAAAAGATTTTTGGGAGAGGTTATACTTACTACAAGCATCATGATGTATTTGTTGGATTCATGTAGTTATTTTAATTTACATAGTATAGATTTGTTTGTTGGATCTGATGAAATATATGTTATTTAGTTTGAGCATTTTGCTTTTGAAAATGACTTAAATGCATATTGTATGAGTTTTGTTATGATTCATGATTCTGTTTGGACGTTGAAATTATGATTTTTGGTGTAGCAACAGAATTTGATTACTTTGTAAAGTTGATTCATGGTTCTGCTTGGAAGTTAAAAATTAACAGGCTAACGAGCCAAGACAAACCAGTTGTTTTTTTATAAACGGGGCAAGTCAGGCTAATAGTTAGACTCATACTAGGCTTGGGCAAGGCTAAATTGAAATTTTTTGACGTAGGCTTGGACTTTTCGGGGCAAAGCTTGGCCCAGCCCAGCCCCCTTTCACCCCTACTTATGATGCATCTTGGAAATTGTAAATCTAATTAATGATAAAACTATACATATTGATGAAGCTTATAAAGGTATACCTGGACACTAATTAAGGAGCACAAGGGGCAGCCATAATGACCCTAATTTTTTAAAAATAAAAATAGTATTTGTTCGGTGGTTGATTTTCTTTGCCTTTTTGTAGTAGGCTGCATTTTTATGGATTCCTTAATAAGTATTTTTTTTGTACTTGTCAGTTGTCAATCCCAATATTTTCAAAGAATTTATTATTTCTAATGATCCACATTTATCATAGGAATAAGACATAATGAATGATTTCTTTCCCTTTGTTTATTAGGGCATGTTTGATATGATGTATAAGGCCTGATAGTATAAGCTTATACTATACGTTATGATATTTTTGATTATTTGGTGTGATCATCGTATAATATAAGCTTATACAGCAACATTCCTTTATACATCAAAATGACGTATAACTTAATATCGGCCTAGGAGTGATGGATTAGGCCTGATAAGGGATACTAATATTGTTTACAAGTACAATTCCCAAGAACTAATATATCTTTTAATATTTATATATTAAAATAATTTTTTTTAATATAATTTTTAAAATATCGGAGGATATTATCTTATACAATACTATACCAAATGCTGGATAATATTAAAATTTAATCAGATTTTATACTATCAAGCCTTATCTTATACTATGCACCAAACATGCTCTTATGGAATTGAGAATGGCAGAAAGGCCAATATCTTGCATTGACAAGGTTTAGGGTAGGGGAGCAAAGGTAGTGTGCTCCGGGACCAATTTTTTTTTGGTGGAAATGGAGCGAGAGAATGAGAGAAAAGGTTGCGGAGAGAGAAGAGAAAAGTAAGAAAAAAATTTGGTTCATGTATTAATCTTTTAGGGGAAGGACCATAATGGTCCTGTACCATATCAAAAAATTCCTTAAGATAGGATGATCGAATTATTGCATTTGGACTAATAAGAGTAAATACTAAATAGAAAAGGTTTACAGCTGTAACTTTTAACCTAATGTTAAGCGATTGATCCAACGGAGACGAAGATATTGGTAAGCTTAGCTATTTCTTGGAGATATAGGGTAATATTTCGACTTTCTGATATAGAGTGCCTCACTCTTGGACACTTTTTGTGGTTTGGCCGCAACCTCTAATTAATACTCTGAGGTGCGTAAGGTGAAACCATTGTACAAGTTATGGGAAAAATTGTTCATAAAAAAAAATATATGGGAAAAATATTTCTGTAATTAATACAGATAAATTATCTGCATTTATTTCCGATATGACTTTGTTTTAGTATTGAAATCTTAAAAAAATATAAATATAAAAGTTATCCTGAAATAAATTAAAATTATAAAAATACCATGATTTCTGCCGCAAAACGACGTCGTATTGGAATTACTTATCTAGAGTAACCGCATAATAAGCCAACCCTTTTTTTTTTTTTGGTACAGAAGCCAACCCTTAATTATTAGAAAAGTTGAGCTTAATTTGTAAATAGTTTTTTATTTTTATTTTTGGAAATAATTTGTAAATAGATGTAGCTAACATATATACCATTTAAGTCAATACAAACTGCTCTATGAATAAATGACACATTTTTTTTTCTTCTTATTATTGTATGTTATCCTTAAAATAGTATAATCACCTCTTTCTACTTCTCTAAACTTATTTAATATCTCTTGGAAGAACATATTAAAAACACGATGCACCTTTCATCCAAAATGAAGCAATCTTTGTAGACGTAAAGTTTATATAAACCAAAGGGATGGATTTTTTATTTTATTTTGTTGTACATAGGAATAATTTTTTTTTCTTCATATATACCGACCATAATTATTTCTTTGTGGCGAGACGCCCTTTGATATTTTCTAAGTTTCAACTCTTTGAATCGTGTATGAGACTAATCCCGAATAGAGGCTTAGTTATAAATAAAGTTCATTGTTCCTTCCTAAAAATGTATTTGGTGAGAATCGAACTCAGGTTCTCTTCCCACCTACCCAATTGGCAATTGAATTACACATTGGGGTTTGGGATGTATCTTTTATTGATACTAATTATGGACATCAACTTTATTTAAATATATTTTTATTAATAAAAATATTATAAATGTAAATAATTTAATATCAGCAAAACAAATGCTAAATATGTCCTATTTTTACGGTTGCCAAATATAATTTTTTTGTTGAAGTTATAAAGTTGTTGGTAATTAATCAGGATAAGATTCAAGCCCTTAATTAGTAAGTTAAAAGCCTTAATTGGTTATATTACAATAAGTCAAGATCCTCCTACAACACTTTCCTCCTTTAGACAAATAATACCAAGGTAAAGTTTTATTTATCTTTTAGATCCACACCCTCAGAAAAATATATGGTCTGGTTAATGACATAGACAGAAAACAACTTGTTCAATTAGCTTAGTTTCTTTGTCTCTTTCGTGCTTCAGCCCTCCAACGTTGAATATTTAAACCGTGTGGAAATCCAAATTTTCGAATCAGCCATAAGTCCATAACTAAGATCAATTTAGAAAATTCAAATAAAAAACAAATCAAATTATTGAAAACTAATAACTTTTGGCACGACGGTAACATGAACTGGATTCGGGCCCAGAGCCCAAAAGCCCAAAAGCCCAAAAGGTTATCATCCGGGCCTAAGAAGTTTATATTCTCAATAGGACTCGAAATTCTAACTTGACGAAGTCGAAAACTCCCAACAATAACATGCAGAACATCATGAAATGTGTGTGTTTAGTGGCTGGCTAGCTAGGTGAAAGAATATTTTAAAATAACTTTCATAAAGAATATTTTAAAATTAAAATAATTTTTGAAAATATAAACTAATAAAGAAAAATATTTAACCAAAAAAATTTAAAATTCATAAAAAAAAATCTATTATTAATTTTAAATGTGAATTGAAAATTAAAAAAAAATGCAACATTCTAATATATATATAAGGATGAATTGGTGAAAATGTTGATAAACCACTAGAATAATTCTCTAAGAAAACAAGCCAAAATTTTCTTTGAGAAATAGTTCTACTAATGAATAATGATACTAATTAAAAGAGATTTTAAGATTTATTTATATTTGCATTGACCTCAGTCAACCTATGGAAGAAATGGTCAGCATATGTCACTAGTCTAGCACAACAAGCATTGAACTCAGTCAACCTACGGAAAAACAAGGCAAGAGACAGCAAAATAAATTGTATTAAGAATCTGCTCAAAATATGGAACCATTTTGATACATTAGAAAAAAAAAATGTACCTATATTAGTCATTTTGAAGGGATTAATATAAGTCTTTTTTAAATTTCTGAGAAACCACAATTTCAAAGAACTGAAAATTCAAATGGACTATAAGTCGAATTTTTTTCTTTAAGAGATTAAATAGATTCCGTGTTTTTTTGTTGAGAACCCAAAAAGGTATTTACACGTTTTTATATATATATTTTTTTAAAAAGTTGTGGTAAATTTTTTCATGGGAAAGAAAAAACATATATTCAAAGGGATGAGAAAGCCACGAACGAGTCTTTGAACAAATCATTATTTGCGGGTGATTTTCTGTTTAACGTAGCAAAGAAGAATGTTAGAGGAATCACAGTTTCAAGAGATTATAAGTTTGTAGCAAAAAAGAGGATGCTAACAAAAAATATTTAATATATAAAAAGAATAAGGGTAAATACCTTTTGGGTCCGGAATCTATTTTAATTTCTTAGAGAAAAAAAAAGTTGATTTACAATCTCTCTTAAATTTCAGTTTTTTGAGATTTAGGTCCCTCTTAAATTTAAAGAAGATTCATATTAGTTCCTCAAAAAAATATTAATATAGGTACATTTTTTCTAAAGAATTAAAATGGATGAAGAGATAATATACCACATCAGCCCCATATTAGTCCCTCTGAAATTCTATCTTGTCAAATTGTTTCTTTCCTGTGTAGAGATAAACAAAGATTAAGCGTAGGACCTACGACCACCAAAGACCCATTAGGCATTAATTAATTAATTAATCAATTACTTGGTTCTGTATCAGTTTCTTTGTAGTTAACTATTTAAGAAAATTTGATCTTCATATAAGCAGAAAAGGACAAATGCGAATGATGAACCTAATCCCATTACCTAATTAATCACCAGTCTTAATCAGTATCACGAGGAAATAGTAAGACAAATAAACAAATAATTGAATCACTGAAATTTGTTACTTTATTTGATTTTATCTATTATGAAAACAGTAGGACATTGAAGTACACTATTGGACCATTTCACATGGCACCCTAATTAAAGCTTGCCTGATGAATTTAATCTAGTAGTTTAAATTCATAATCAGTATTAATTGTCAGAAATTTCACTCAATCTCAAATGAGAAATCTCACTACAATAACCAATCATATAGCTCTGATGCCTTGAATTCTTTTCCTATTCTTAGTACTGTTCAATTGAACATACATGAGTTTTTGTGACAAGATGAGTCTCCAAGTAGTGATCCAAAAAATTCAATGCAACACCTTAGTCCTTGACCAGGTGATGCCATGAATTATTTTCCTATTCTAACTCTAATTTGGTATGGAGAATGTGATAGATATCTTGGGAAAGTGGGATGTGGAATTTTTGTTTAATATGTTTGGTATGGAGAATGGGATAAAAATCTAGGTATAAATTATTCCCTTGAGTCTGTTTTATTTTTCAACGTGACATGGGAAAAAAAAATCTCATTTGAAGGTTGGTATTATTTTTGGGTTATATTTATCTCATTTTACATGAGATAAGTAATTTTCCTACACACACAAAAAGGGTTGGATCCCATCACTCTTTTTTTCTCTCTCCTCTTACATGTGGGTCCCACATGCAATTTTATCTCTACAACATGAGATAACTACTTACCTACAACATAAGAAAAGTATTTCCCATTATTTTTTACCCATAAACCATGAAAAGTGTTTTATTTCTTAGACAAAATTGCCCTGACATAAGACATGCAGATGTCTTAAAAATTTGTGGCAAGGAACCCGAAATCGTCATTTTGGTTCAAAATCACATCAATATTTTATTCCCGACCAAATATCAAATCAGTAAAATTAACTCAACTTTTTCGATATAATTTTGACATACCAAACACTTTTTCATAACTTGCCCAAACACAAATATTTACCACCATATTCCAGAGAATCAAGATTTCCCGATAAACAAAATTTTCTCTTATACCAAACAATCTCTAAAAGCTATATTATTTGCATATGTCTATGTATCACATTAATTAATACACATTTTTTGTCCATTTGAAGGCAGGCACTGATTAATCAAAATAAAGTCAATCTGAGGTGAAAGTGAAATCAAACAGAAGCCAAATTTAGTAGTTGCTTACTCCAATTTATTCTGAAAGCCCTGAATTCACCCTTCTCCATAACTTAACTTGACATGGACGTTTTCTACTACTTTCATACAATAAATGAGTCTTGTCTTCACAGAACTCTGCTTTCCTAAGAATAAAGTGATTCCTTTGCTACACTCTCCAAGGTAATCAGCATGAGATACATGACCAAATTCTTTAAGTACCATTAATTATTTGCTACTCTTTCTCATCAAGACCAAAATTCTATACGATTAATTAGCTCTTAATTGGCTTGGAATCTCGTTCTAAACATCCTCTCTTAGAGGCCTTTTCATTGCAAATAAAGCCAGACGTTTTGATCTGAGGTACTATGTTGTATTTGGTTTTCTTATGGCTAGCCTTTCATGTGTGAAATTTCCTAGCATTTTTCATTTTGGGTTTGGCTGTTAGTTTGTATTCTTAATTAGTTAGGAATCATTTTAACATGTCATCATGTTAGTATTTTTATTCTGTGAGAACTCCAAGTTCTGGTATAACTCTTTATCATCGTTTTTTGTTAACCAAAGAATCTACATTTAAGCTGGGGAATGTTATATTTACAAACTTTTTGTTTACAAACTATACTAAGTATGACCGGTCATACTTCAATCAAGAGTGTAAGACCGGTCATACTTAGTGTAATTTGTAAACGGATCCTTCCCCCTTTAAGTTTGAGTGCTTGTGAACAATTTTGGACTTCAAATTGTTTCAATCTTCCATTATGATCAGTAAACAAAGCTGTAACCTTCTCTTCCAATCCTTGGAGTGCATAGTCATCTTAATGCATCAGCAAGATCATTTTCTGTCATTGATTCCGTTGTACCTTGCAGGAAACAATTGGTGACTTAAAACTATTAGTCATATCAAGGAACATATATCCTTTTCTCAACATAGCCATTTGATTGAACTACAAATTTTCACTTCTTGATTGATCTATCTGCAGGTGCCAATATGTCAGAAGCTAGTCCTCATTCCATTGATATTGCAAAAATGAGAAATGCTCTTCTAGCATCTGTTTCTTCACGGCTTCACTGCTATGGTAATAACTTCAAAGCTATTGAGTTGCAAACTTTCTTTAATGTTTAAACTTAATTACCAAGCTTTTGCTGAATTTCTTTGGCAATTCGGGAAGTGATGAAGTTCAGTTGGGAAATCTTAAAGGTTCCATGCAGATGAGATGAATGACTTAAGGTAAGTGAATAAATTGCCATTTAGTAAAAACAAATCAACATGATAATATAAGCATTTTATTATAGTATGTAATAATACCATTATTTTTTATCATCAAGTAATATTTACTAAATACATGTCGATATGATAATATAGGCAAAATAAACCAGACAAAGCTTATTCCTTCAAATGTTATTTGTATTAATTTGTTTAGCCAAAACTAGTTTGGAAGAGTTCAAACTATATATAGATGTGGTTAAACCATTTTATTGTGAAAATTACTTTTCGAATTCATGGAATAACCTCTTAAAAAAATTTATAAAAATAAGGCTACTTTTGTTCTTTAGTTTATTTGGGCCTGAAAAAAATTTGAGACTTAGATATGAATACAATCAAAATATCAAGGTTAGGTATATATCTGTAGTATATTGATCTATGTATATTTTCTAAAAATGATATACATGCACTTAACTTGTCTCTACTTGTGTTGACCTTTGTGGGCTGTTTCGTATTGGGTTTATTCTGCATTTTTGTGTGGGCCATTATTTTGGCCAAGCCCATGTCCGTTTGGTTCTCTTTTCTGCTGCAGCTCTGGCCCATAACCACAACAGCAACACATCAAAAACGGTGTCGTTTTTGTGTGACGGTTGAGTGGTATATTGTGTGCTGGCTTATGCGTTTAGTGTGAACACATTCATTTTTTTGATATTTTCGGATGAACTTTCCAGAAGAAAAGGTGCTCTGCTAGGGTTTTCTGTTTGAGTGTGAGTTTCGTTCAAACACTGAGGGAAACACTGTGATTCAGGCTATGATGATTTGATGAAAATTGTTCATCTCATCAAGACGGTTATTTTGATCGGTGAAATCTTGAGTTTGATGTTCTAAACGGTGAAGGAGATAATCTGCAAGGTGGTCCTGTGTAAGCTGTGTGTGTTCAGCTTGGAGGTCCTGACATAGGAACAACGTTTCCTATGCTATATTGCAAGATTGGGAAGTCTCTTCATCTTTATAATATCTGTTAGATGTTTACCGTTCTAATCTTGAGTGTTTACTCAAGATCTGTTTGTCTTGTTGTTTAAGTTCTTAAAAGCTTAGGTTCTTCGATTGCATGTTCTGTATAGCTTGTTATTGTATACTGTGAACCTCTATCTTTCTTGTTAATCTTGAATAAATTGCATATCAGAGGGCGTTTAACCCTCTTTAGGCCCCAGGACGTAGGAAAGTCACTAACACTGAGTTTCTGAACCTGTAAAATTCTGGTGTCATCTTCTTTATGCTTTCTTTTAGTAACTTCTTGTTTTGGAAATTCGTTTATTGTTTGCGAAATTTGTTCCCAAAGTTACAACAAGTGGTATCAGGAGCTTAGGTTCCATTTCTCTTTCTGTCCTATTCTTGTGTCTATCTTTTTATTTCCCCCTCTTCCATTCGGTTTGCTTGCTCGGCTGTGGAGGTTCGGCACGATGGGCATCACTAAGCTGGAGGTGGAGAAGTTTGATGGGAGAAGTGATTTTAATATGTGGAAAATTAAAATGAAGGCTGTGTTGGTTCAGCAAAAATGCGAAGATGCTATTGGAGCTGAAAAAGACCTGCCTGAAACCTTGACACCAAAAGAAAAGGAAGGATCTGTTATCTTTAGCCCATAGCCTTATAGTTGTTAATATCTCTGATAGTGTACTGCGTAGGGTTAGCAAGATCACTGACCCTCATGAGCTCTGGGTGAAGTTAGAGAGTCTGTATCAAACCAAGTCAGCCCCCAATAAAATGTTCTTGAAGGAAAGATTTTTTTCTTTCAAGATGGACCCTAGTAAGTGTCTAGAGGACAACCTAGATGAATTTACTAGGTTGACTCTACAACTAGAGAATGCAGGGGCTGTTGTCTCTGAAGAGGATCAAATTCTGATCCTCTTGAATTCTCTTCCTGACTCCTACAGAGGGGTTAAGGATGCTATAAAATATAGTAAGGGGGATATGACCATTGATGAAATTACTCAGACCCTGAGGGCTAGAGAAGTTGAAATAATTTCTCACAAAAAGCCCACTGCTGAAGGCCTGTATGTTAAAGGGAAGGGAAATAAAAAGGGAAAATCAAACAATAAAAGGAAGGGGAACAACAATTCTGCTCCCCAAGGTAACCAAAGTGTCCAGGGAAACCAAGACAAGAGTAAAGGCCAATCACAAGCTAAGCTTGTATGTTGGCACTGTCATAAAGAGGGCCACCTGAAAAGGAATTGCTCTGAAAACCCAAGGAGTGTCCCCAAACAGCAAAATAAAACTAAGTATGCAAATGTACTCACTGAGTTTGACAGTGTTGAAGCACTGGTTCTGTCTGATAAAGCTTTTGAAACTGAATGGGTGATGGATTCTGGGTGTACATACCATATGACACCCAGAAAAGAGTGGCTTAGTGGGCTGGAGTTCCAAAGGGGTGGCAAAGTCTTAATGGGGAATGACCAAGTGTGTGAAATAAAAGGTGTAGGGTCTGTTATGTTCAAAATGAATGATGGCAGCTGTAAAATCTTAAAGGAAGTAAGATTTGTTCCCACATTAAGGAGAAACCTGATCTCCTTAGGGATGCTTGACTCTAGTGGCCTTGACTTTAGATGTAAGCAAGGATCACTTGATATTGTCAAGGGATCACAAGTCCTCATGAGAGGAAAACTTGTGAATGGCCTCTATATTTTAGAAGGCCAAGCTGTCACACAAAAGGCTTGTGTGGCAGCTGCTAACACTGATGAGTCCATTCTCTGGCATAGGAGACTTGGACACATCAGCAATCAGGGACTGCCTGAGCTGTATAAACAAGATATTATCATCTCAAAAGGGGAAACTAGTGTGGAATTTTGTGAAAATTGTGTTTTAGGAAAAACTCACAAGCTCCCCTTTTCTGCTGCGAATAATACCTCTAAGGCAGTGTTAGAATATGTCCATTCAGACCAGTGCGGCTCACCAAATATCCCCAGTTCATTATCTGCATGTCACTATTTCATTTCAATAGTTGACACATATTCCAGAAGGGTCTGGACTTACTTCCTTAAACATAAGGATCAAGCTTTTGTTAGTTTTAAGGATTGGAAAATCCTTGTTGAAAATAAAACTGGTAAAAAGGTTAAAGTCCTTAGGACTGACAATGGTTTAGAGTTTTGCAACAATCAGTTTTCTGATTTTTGCAAAGAGCATGGGATCCAAAGACATAGGACCTGTGCTGAAACACCCCAACAAAATGGGGTGGCTGAGAGGATGAATAGGACAATTTTAAATAAAGTGAGGTGCATGCTTGCTGAATCTGGTCTAGGCAAGGTGTTTTGGGCAGAGGCTGTTGCTACAGCCACCTATGTAATAAATAGGTGTCCTTCCTCCACCATAGACTTTAAGACCCCAATGGAACTTTGGTCAAATAAGCCACCCAATTTAAGTCACCTAAAACCTTTTGGGTGTCTTGCCTATATGCATATTAGGCAAGATAAATTGAGTCCTAGAGCCTTAAAGTCTGTCTTTATAGGCTATCCCCTTGGTGTAAAAGGTTACAACCTTTGGCTTGTAGCTGAAAGAAAGTGTGTTGTTAGTAGAGATGTTATTTTCAAAGAAAATACTTTCTACAAAGACATTATGAGTGAGTCCAGTTCTTCTCAACCACCTGGAACCTTGCAGTTTGAGGTGGAGCAAGCTGCCATACCTGGGCAGCATGCTGATGGTGAAGAACTGAGGGAACAACCTGTTGTTCCTAATCAACCAGAGCTTGAAACTGGTCCACTTGATGTTGGTGGACAGGTTGAAGAGGGTAATGGTGATCTTGATAATTACTTGTTGTCACGAGACAGAGTTAGGAGGAATATAAGACCTCCTAGCAGGTTTCCACATGCTGATGTGGTTGCATATGCCTTACAAGTTGGGGATGTGCTTGAGTTGGATGAACCTGCTACATTTAAAGAGGCTATGAGATTGGAATCCAAGGATAGCTGGCTGAAGGCTATGGATGATGAAATGGACTCTTTAAAGAGAAATAACACCTGGGTTCTGGTGGAGAGACCAAAGAAAAAGAGAGTAATTGGTTGTAAGTGGATTTATAAAAGGAAACCTGAAATACCAGGAGTGGAACCAGCTAGGTTCAAGGCTCGGGTAGTGGCAAAAGGGTACTCCCAGGTTGAAGGAATTGACTACAATGAGATTTTCTCACCTGTAGTCAAACATGTATCAATAAGGTTGATGTTATCTGTTGTTGCTATCTATGATTTAGAACTAGAGCAGCTTGATGTCAAGACTGCCTTCCTCCATGGCAATATTGATGAGCAAATCTATATGGAACAGCCTGAGGGCTTTGTAAAGAGGGGAACAGAAAACATGGTGTGCCTGCTCAAGAGATCATTATATGGTCTCAAACAAGCACCCAGACAATGGTATAAACGTTTTGATGATTTTGTTTTATCAAAAGGTTTTGTTAGAAGTAACTTTGATCATTGTGTTTATTTTAAAAATTTGCATGATGACTGTTACATTTATTTGTTGATATATGTGGATGATATGCTGATTGCATCTAAAAACTTAAGTGAAATAAATTCTGTTAAGAATATGCTTAAAAAGGAATTTAAAATGAAATTTCTTGGTCCAACCAAGAGGATTCTTGGCATGGAAATTACAAGGACAAGGGGAGATAGACATCTATCTCTATCCCAGTCTGAGTATGTGGAGAAAGGTTCTTAGAATCTTTGAGATGCATCAATCCAAGTCTGTTAACACTCCATTAGGTGCTCAATTTAGACTCAAAGCTGTCTCTGGAGAATTATCTCCTGAAGAGACAAAGTATATGTCATTAGTTCCCTATTCGAATGCTGTTGGCTGTCTAATGTATGCTATGATTGGCACAAGGCCAGACATAGCATATGGAGTTAGCATGATTAGCAGGTTTATGAGTAAACCTTGCAAAGAGCACTGGAGTGCAGTTAAGTGGTTACTTAGATACTTAAATGAGTCTATTAACTGCTGCATAAATTTCTTTGCATCTGATTCAAACAACTTTAATATTGTTGGTTATTGTGATTCTGATTATGCTGCTGATCTTGATAAAAGAAGATCACTAACTGGTTTTGTGTTTACTGTGGGAGGTAATGTGGTGAGCTGGAAATGCAATCTTCAGCACATTGTAGCATTATCAACAACAGAAGCTGAATATGTGGCATTGACTGAAGCTGTCAAGGAAGCCATATGGTTAAAAGGTATAGTGGGTGAGTTGGGTTTAGGTAAGGACCCACCAAAGGTAAATTGTGACTCACAAAGTGCTATTCATCTTTCAAAAAATTCTGCATTTCATGAAAGAACAAAACATATATATGTTAGGCTTCATTTCATTAGGGAGATAATAGCTAGTGAACAAGTAATTGTTGACAAAATTTCTGACATTATTAATCCTGCTGACATCTTTACAAAATCTGTACCTGATAGCAAATTTAGAGATGCTCTAGGCTTGCTAAAAATTAAACCACCATGATCATGCATTGCATATGGGCCTATGGGTTAAACGCCCACACCAAATCTGGTTTGCTTCTTTTATTCTGTTTGATGTTTAGAAAATAGGTGGAGTCTTGTAGTATATTGACCTATATGTATTTTCTAAATCATATACATGTATCTAACTTGTCTCTCTTTCTGCTGACTTTGGTGGGCTGATTCGCGTTGGTTTTATCTGCAATATTTTGTGGGCCAAAACTTTGTCCAAGCCCATTATGTTTATTTCTCATGTCAGCTGAAACTTGGGCCCATAACCACAACAACAACACATCAAAAATGGTGACGTTTTTGTGTGACGGTTAAGTGGTACATGTGCTGGCTTCTTTGCTGAGTGTGAGATACATTCATTTTTCTTGATATTTTCGGATGAACCTTCTGGAAAGAAAATGCTCTGCTAGGGTTTTCGGTTTGAGTGAGTTTTGCCCAAACACTGAGCGAAACACTGCGATTTAGGCTATGATGCTTTGATGAATCTTGTTCATCTCAACAAGACAGTTACTTTGATTGGTGCAATTCTGTGATTGGTGTTCTAAACGGTGGAGAAGATAATCTGCAAGGTGGTCCTGTGAAAGCTGGTGTGTTCAGCTTGGAGGTCCTGACATGGGAACAACGTTTCCTATGCTGTATTGTGAAAATTGGGAAGTCTCTTTCATCTTTATAATATCATTTGTTTGTTTACCGTTCCTGATCTTGAGCGTTAACTCAAGATCTGTTTGTCTTGTTGTTTAATTTCTTAAGTTTAGGTTCTTCAACTGCATGTTCTGTATAGCTGTTATTATATACTGTGAACCTCTATCTTTCTTGTTAATCTTGAATAAATTGCATATCAGAGGGCGTTTAACCCTCTTTAGGTCCCAGGACGTAGGAAACTCACTAATACTGAATTTCTGAACCTGTAAATTCTGGTGTGATCTTCTTTATGCTTTCTTTTAGCTTTCTTGTTTTGGAAATTCGTTTATTGTTTGTGAAGTCCGTTCCCAAAGTTACAACACAAAACAAAAGCAAATCTTTGATGAGAAAAATGTTTGTATTGCTAGAGTTTGACTTCACATCAGTTAGGGTTGTCGGGGATCATACTTTCTTAAGGTTTGGGTAAAAAATAAATAAGGGATTAATATTTCTACGATATAATTTTTATTTTTTATATACATAAAAATGTATAAAATTATGTGAAGAGAAAAAAAAAATATGGACACTATACTTTTTAGGTTGTAAAAGATAAAACTGCAAGAAACACTAATCCTAAAAATTTAAATAAATGAAGGGTAAATACACTAAACATAAGAAGATTGGACGGGACAATTTGTTTGATTCAATTAATAGCCCCAAAAAATTTAGTAGTCCGAAAATCTGGGCTTGCTGAGAGATTGATACTGGTACTAAAATATTAAAATATAAATAAATAAAGGATAACCGCAAGGGTAGCTCAGTTGGCAACTGGGTTTCCAAGAATTTGCTTGAGTCAGGGGTTCAAATTCTGCCTCAAGCAAATTCTTGGAAAATCTTTGGGGGCCAGAGGAGGAAAGTGTCTCCTTCTCGGCTGGGGAATTAGTCTCATCATTCCTCCCGGTAGCGAAGCTCAATGCACCCGCTGAATAAATAAAGGAGGGGGTGCAATGGGACAGGATATACTTACTACCAAAAATTTACGATCTTTACAAACAATTTAATCTCTGTTGATTTCTGTGAATCTAACGGTTATATTTTATTGAAAATTATTGTTATTGAAAATTTTTGTTGCTTCCCCATAAAGAATTCCTCTAAGTTTAATGTTCTTTTTATCATTGTTTACATTTATGATGTCATGCCATACTTGTCATATTTTGATTGTTATATTTATTTTATTGCTTTAATAATTCATAAATTTTTAAAATAATAAATATTTTTATTTTTATTCAAATATTTTTTGTCAAAAAATGTTTACATTCTTGCAATGAGGTTGACTGTATGTTATCTTTTGTACATATTTTAAAGACTCCCTCCCACATCAGTAAGGAATTCCATATTTATAATATTTTAGAAAAGGGAAAAAGAAAATTCAAGAATTTTTAATGGAATAGAAAGAGAAATAGGAATTGAAAAATTGAAATAAACAACAATGAAAAAAAAAAAAAGAGCAAGACAAAGGGAAAACAAGGCTACAAAAAATACAATAATAAATTCCACTAAGTTTATTGTTATCTTAACATTATTAACAATAAATTTGCATATGGGATTTAAGTTCCGATCCTCCTGCACATAATCTAAAATTTAAAAGATTAATTTTTAAAATTAAAAGGTTTTTATTTTTTTTTCTCATTTTAAAGACCCGTTTCTCATTTAATTTTTTAATATTTAGTGTAGCATCGTGCTTCTTTTGGACGAGGGAGATCCTACACTAATTTTGAGTTATACTACTACTAGTGTCCTGGGGTTAAAGCTTCACATTTTGTAACCTGTTGTTTTAAATTTTAATGTGCTTTATTGGATTTGACCCGCATCATGACCCACGACAGTTGGTTGGACCTGGTCCGAGTTCAGGCCCATATATATAATAATCTGCCATAATGGGGGAGATTTGTCCCTGGACCCTGCCTAAAAGGACAGAAAGCAGAAGCTTCCGTAGAATGATAAGGAAAGGTGACCTGAATTGGGCTTAACAAAAACAAAACCTGCATATATTATGCTATTAATTTTAGCACATCTATATGGATGGGGCAGATTTTTTTGGTATTACGGATGCACCGAAAATTTGGAGCATCTTTCATTCATATTACGACATGTGTTTTATTTTTGTCAAATCAATAATAAATAACTTATTTTAAAATTAGGAGAGAGAGTGATTTGATACAAAATAAAACACGTGTTAAAATATGAGTAGAAGATACATTGAATTTTCGGTGCATCTATGTAGTACCAAAGATTATGGGGCAATCCTCATTAGACACCAACAAACTAGTAGCAGTGAATTTTTTCCAATTTTTTTATCCAAATGCTATTGCTATGCATTTTTTTTTTTTTTTGGTAAAAGATTGCTATGCATATTTTATTAGACTGTCATGTGTCGAAGTTCGTTACAATCGGTAACGAACTTAGTTAGCCTATGATTTTGTGACACGTAATATACTTTCGCAAGAAAAGTGGACTGAATTATTGGTAGCGAACTTAATACGTTAATAGGAACGTACCACTTGACCTAACCAAGTTCCTTATCCATCATAGCGAACTTTCATGTGTGACAATAAAAGTATATTTGGATAAAATATTATAAAAAAATGTGTCACTTTGGTTAAATCCAATATACTCTCAAATAATTTATGGGAAATAGTAATCTTATGTCACATAAGATAATTATCTCATGTTACACATTCATAGAATTTTGTGCCCCTTTTTCTTTTATTTTTTTTATTTTTTTAAATTGTGGGCCCCATAATTTTGTTTCTCCCACATGAGATACTTATTTTATGCAACATAAAATTAATAACTCCCATAATCTATTTAGAAAAAACGTTGATGTTTTTTTATTTTAAATTAGACATTACTAGGGCCAAATTTCCCTGCCATTGATAGTTTGGGGTATTGTCATGTCTTTCATGGCAGCAAACCCCAATAATACCATTTTTTTTTCTAATTTTATTATGGATCGCACTACTTGACTCTCAAATAAAGCTTTCAGAGAGAACTTCAATATTTTTCCCTTGGAATCTATATATAAATTGGTTATGAATAAGAAGTAGATTAAGAACGAAAAGGAAAGTTGAAGGGGTGTGTGAGTTTAAGAAATTTCACATTAGACAATTAGTAGGAGGTGAGAGAGTTTATAAGCTCTCACCCCACACTCCTAAATTGACCTTTGGGTCATTACACATTTTGTAGTGGTGGAGGAGTTAGGTGAACTTAGATCATGCGTGCGCCGTAGCCGTCCGGCTCGGATCGGTTCAATTCATACATGTGTTAAATAAAAATAATTTTTTATTAAATTATTTTCAAAAATTTTGTCCAAAATATCCCGTGACTATCCATTGCTTTCCTCCAATCTTTCAAATCCAAACGTTTCTACCTGCCGTCTTTTTGAACGTTTTGAACCGAACCGGTTCTTACCTTTCGCGAACCAATCACCAGTTGTATATGTTCACCGAACCGGTCACCGGTCGTGTCAGTTCGAGGTTCGTCAGTCACGCGGTTCATCGTGATTGGTCAGTATCTATAAATAGATAGAAAAATCACCCAATTTTCTGCACTATTACTCTGCCGGAATTTTCCCTTCTTCCGGTTTGCATCCTCCTTTCTGTTCCGGTGTACTTTCCTTTGGCAATTTGTTGTGTTCTTTTCGGCTATTGACTGGTAGTGCCACCACTCCTCAGACGAAATCTATTCTATCCTGGGAGACACTTGTTCATCAACTTTTGGCATCAGTGAGGGGACAATTTATCTTAAGAAGACACATTCTGTGGGCTCGGGTTTTTTTCATTATTATGCATACATTCATCTGTCTATTCCATTATACTGACATCAAGTAAGTCTGTTCTAATTTCCTTAATTACACCGTGTTTGATAATTCTGATAATTACTCTCTTATGCTCTTGATATGAATTCAAATCTCTTAATGATTTAATATCACTTATTGTCTTCCAATAATAATTTCTTCGTAAAGTCAATCAATGTGTGGTGTTAGTATGTTGGGAAATTACCACCACAATTAAACAAACCTTTGGAGTTATATATATTCAGCATATATAATGGATCATTATGGGCTTTTTAAGTGAATTTTATATTATCTTTTTTTTAAAAAATTTCCAAATTCTTGTATGTAGCACTACAAATATTAATTGGAAAGTCTTTCCTTTCCAGACTTCGTTTGTTCTACTCGATATTTTTCCAGAGTACATAATAGTTTATTTTAATTGGCTTTAACTCTGAAACTATGTTACTTATCATAGATAATTCAATAAGTAGATTGCATATGTTCATTTGTATTATTTAATATATTCTCCCCCTCCTGATTATGGACCCAATTTTCATTTATAAACAACTATTGCATGCGTGTTTTGTAAAAAGGTTTAATTTATGTGCTTGCAATTTCTCATGTTGTATGAGAAATGCAAGTTTTTCTATGCGGTCCATCTTAAAGAAAAAAATAAAAAATAAAAAAATGATTGACACAAATATCGAAGTAAGAGTGGTAAGAGAAGAGACTTTTCATACATCATGAGAAGTCTCTTTCCCGTAATTTATTGGCTATAATTATCACCTGTCGTAGAGATAGCCATGTGGAAAGACCCACTATTATAATAAGGTTTCAAACCTATATTTGCGATGCTCGTTGATACACGTTGTTCATCTACTATAGTATAAAGTTCATATTTGAGACATGTATGCTTTCATCAATGTGGCAGTACTCTATCTTTTTCGTTTCATTATGACATTAATTGCAGACAGCTTTAGTTGCTATACTCATTGGCTTGTAAAGTAGTCTTGAGACCTTTAGGGGGCGTTTGCCATCCGAAATTTTTGTAGAATAATAGGGAAATGTAATAGATAGAGAAATGATTGGAAAGATGGATAAAGTGAAATAGGTAGAAAAATGTAAAAAAAAAATTATTTGATGGGAGAAAATTTTACTGGGAAAATTAGGTAGCTTTATGAAATCAACAGTGCATTAAAAGAAAGATAACCGGTTTTCCGAAAATCTCACCTTCAAATTGGGTTTTTGAACAGCGAGGATATCTATGTTTCTCATAAATCCATACTTCCTGGATAGATAGGTTTTTTAAGAAAATATGTTGAAACAAACATGGTATTTCTAAGGTGGTGTTTGGTTGGGAGGGTTTTTGGAGGATGTTTATCTTTCTCAAGTATGGCTTTTAGAAACACCATGCAACAATTTCAAAAATCCATGGTATTTTATAAAAGCCATAAAAACCCAATTTGAATGTGGGAAAAAACCGGTTATCTCACCTTTAATGATGTTAATTTCATAAAGCTACCTCCAAACACCATCCCAACCAAACACCACCTTATAGATTCTGGCATCTGCAGTTACCGGTGGCAAATAGTAATATGGATATGGATTCTTCCTTGCACGGAATTAAATTTTTTAGATGTCGCATATGTGCAGTTAATCAAATGTTAAACCGATGTAATCATTTAATAACTTACAACTAACTGCTAATTTGTTATTAATCTCTTTTTTGGTAAACTGATTAACATTTTAAATTCATTGGTTATATATAGATATTTGTTGGTTGAAGAAATCAATCAAATTTGATGTCATATAACACACTTTGATGAGAAGAAAATAAAGAAATTTAAATTGGGAAAAACTAACACCGACGAAGTCATTTTCTACTCAAATTAGTGGAAAATAAAGGGAATAAAGAGAACAAATTTTATACGATGGACAACCAAACTTTTTGGGTTTCTTAATTTGTTTTGGGATATGTTATTCTACATACCATTTTTTGTCAATATTTGCCTACTATTTTAAAATATCATTAGATCAAAATCTTAATTCTTTTCTTTCTCCTCAAGATTCTGATCTAACGGTAATGGAGGATGGTAGATAAAGATAAGCAAAAAAAAAAATGATAGGTAAAATAATATATCCCATTATTTCTTAATGATTATGAGGGGAAGTCAATTCAACAACAAACATTTTTTGGGATCCTTAATTATGGGTATACCTTATATATTAAATAGCAGATTCAATATCCACATATTCGGAATCAGATTTCTTCCGATAAATTTGTTTCATAAACTAAGTCAAAAAGGTATATATATCAATCCTATTTTTAAAGCTAAATCCTGGATTAATATTTTTTTTCTATCAATATTGATTTATAAACCATTTAAATTTTTCGAAGTTGAAAAGGCTGAGATATATTGCATTTATTTCAAATAATCCGTCATTAATTGCACTTATCATTCCTTTATTTATAATTTTTTAATATAAATTATCAGGTGTTCCATTGTCAACTACCGTGATTATTTATATATTATTAGTCCTTTAGAAATCAATTCACAATTATTTCAATTCTTTTATTAATGCCGTTTGCTGCACCAATTAAATTTCGGACAATATAAACACCCATAAATAAATGAATGTACATAATGCTAGTAATAGGAAATAGGCCAATTTCTTCATAAAAGAAAAGATTACTTAAATCGTGAATTAATAATTCAAATTTTTTAAATCGTGAAAAAGAATATTTTGGATTATATTATTGGTTTGGCCATTCATTTAACTTGTTAAATTAATCAAATAATAACTTATAAAAATTTAATTTTCTCGTGCAATAGATGATAAGTATTTTATATTATAGACACATTTTATGTAGAGCATAATAACCTACATCTATTTAAAAATATATATTACATGAAAATCAAAAAATTACTGGTACGAGAAAATAATTCTCTTATAACATAGAGTTATTTTTCCCTAACTTAAATAGTGGCGGATCCAAAAGACAATCAAGGATTGATGACTGTTCTTCATAAATTTTGATTTTTTGATTTACTATACTTATAAAAGAATACTTTTATAATCTAACAAATTTTTAATTATAATAATTTGGACTTAATATAAGCGAAATAGAGGGCCAATTTAATAATAGCCCAAAAAGGTACTAAGAATCATAAACTTAATCACCAAGAAATCATGTTCGCATATAAACTGTGGACATCTCACGTACTTAAAAAAAAAATCGAAGATAAAGAAAAATGCATCTCCTCATATATTTTAATTTTTAAATTTTTTTTTTTAGTGCTTTAGTAAGTATATGACATTTTTAAACGATGATACATTTTTTTATAAATCTTTTATCACATTTCAACGTTCTTACATTAAAAAAATTCATAAGATTATTATAAATATTCTTATTTATAATATAATATATTTTATCTTTGTTCCATCATAAAAAAAATCCTGATCTCAGTGCTTAGAAGTTTCATTAATTTGACTTTTGCAATATCACAGTTTTTTTTTATATCTTTTTTTCTTGGATAATTTCTTTTTTATACATGAAGAAGGATTATGACACGTATTATCTAACACAACTATCCAGTGACCCTACTGGCTTCCTTTGATAATTTAATTAAGGGAAATATAAGAATTATGTTACATCAATGTCACTATTCATTCCTAGTTTCCTACAAACACTTGATTTATATATGTAGAAAAATACTTTTAATTGATATATAGAATGAGAAATGTATTTGTCATTTTAAGTGACATAAAATTATGTCATTTTAGGAGAGAGATAGATATAAAATAAATTTTTTATTTAAAATTTAAATTAAAAAAACTATCTATTTTCTCTCTCCCCTGATTTTCATTTTTTATATCTTCCTCTCCCTCAAAATGACATAATTTATGTCATTTAAAATTTCATTAATTTAGGAAAAAAAACCTTAGCCAGCACATGTTCAATTCTGATGGTACACGTCAAACGGTTTGCGATAACGACAGAACGCCGCTTTCATAAAACAGAAAACGTGTCTAGCTCTACAACTTCTTGTTTGTGATACCTCACCAGATTGCAGTCACTAAAAATGTTACGCACCGACGACAATTTCGTACAATTTTTTCATTAATTTTATATTTTGTCTCATAATTGATTCATATACCGCATAAAGAATTTATTTATCATGTAACCGAAAAAACTAGAAATTAACCTTAACCCCTTAACATATAATTTTGTTTTCCTTAGATAATCAATTCAGGAAATCTTTAGATTTTCACTTGTAAATCTAAACATGAATCAACTAACATCTTTTATTTTGTTTTATAGTTTAGGAAATGCCCATAAATTATGTGTAGATATTTTAAAAACATTTCATGGGTAAGGTCTAATTACGCTGGAACCTAATTCTTTAAAATTAGGTCATACTTATGTAGACTTTAAACTTGGGCCATAAATTTTTTCTAACCTGGCTTGGATCTATGTTAAGCTGATATGTGTTGCTTAAGTAAGCGTGTGTTGAGTATTTAAGAAACATTTTAAACATCAGAAGCAACTCAACACAAATATTATTTGTCATTAGGGGGAGAACACTTTTTTTTCAAAATATTATTTTAAAAGATATTCCGCATCCTCATTCCTAATGGAACCGATCTTTCTTTGACTTTATGCGTGTCAACAAACAATTTAAAATGATTCAATTTTTTTAGAATAGGCCTGAGTCAAATAATAATGATTTGAAGCATTTTACACTATTTCAAAAACCCAAGGACTCAATCGCATGGAAATGTAAAATACAAGATTTCTAATCCTAGCATAGAGGGGGGGATACTCAATTTCAAGTGAGTAAACATAATTCCATACTCAATCTTATATATATTGAATTACGTGGGAAAGCTGTATTCCATACCCATAAATATATATATCATTAAAACCATTGTTGTGAAACCCACCTTGACCCGGAACCTGGAGAATCGGTCTTTCAATCAGTTCGGGTCAAACATTGGATCGATCATGTATCGGATCGGTAACCCAGTCGGGTCATGCATTTTTATATAAAACAAAAAACAAAATTGTTTCATCTTGTAAAACAAATGTAGAACTCATTTAAATTTTTTGTTAGTATACTCTTCTACAATGACATCAAATTTCAGCTTTCAATACTAAAGCAATTTGCAGAACAATAAATGAAGAGAATGTGACGTATGTCATTTCAATATAGATATATTTGAAAAATATAAGTTCAATGTCATTAGAAATATGCTTATGAGAATTTTGAGTTACAATTTAAATTGATAATGTAATAATAGGTATTTTCATTTTTTTTTTTTTGGGTAAGCCTAATGGGTATTTTCATTTATTTGTGCTTCATGAATTTGTAAAAGTATGATTAAGTAATTTTAGTGTGATTGAATAATTTTTGAACTTATGTAGTGAATTTTATTTAACTTATTTTAGATAGGAAAAATATAATTTAATTTATCTATTCATATTTATATATATTCGGTTAAGTGATCCGACCAATAACTCAATGACTTAGTACCCCGATAAGTCTATGCCCGAGTCGGGTTTAATAACACTTATTAAAACTAGAGGTGACAAAGTGGGTGGCCCGCCCTGTCCCGTCAGAAAGTGAGCTAGTCCGCCCCGCCTCATTTGGCGTGTTGGCCCGCCAGCTCGCACCTATTTTGCAATCTATCTCGTCCCGCCAAAAAAATAAGCTCGCCCCATCCCGCCCAACTTTTGAGATGGGTTAAAAAAATTAACCCACCCACCCCGACCTGTTTGATGAGTTGGGCGAGTTGACCCGCCGAGCTGAGCGCATTTTTTCCGGCTCTAATTAAAACAAAGAAAAAGTGGAAAAAAAAAAATCAAAGAAAAAGTAAAGAAAAGGCAAAAGCCAGGACAGATCAAGAGCATCTCTAAAAATCTCTATAAATAAGGGCATAGAGACTCCATTATCGAACAAAGCAAGGTTTGAGAGAGAGAAAGAAGGTGGATAGGGCGATAGAGAGTGAGTGTGTATCCATTTTCGTGTGTGGTTCGCACGTGCACCGTACAATCCAGAAAACCATTCTCTCACTATCAGGCAAGCCACTTTGTCTCTCATAACATTCTCTGTTCCGATCATCACCCTTTCTTCGCTTTATCCATTCCATTTCTTCATCTCTTTATTTTTTTAAACTACACTCTTTGCAATTTATGCTTCTACTTTTTCTTATATATATGTGTGTCTATATTTATATGCTAAACCCTAGCGCTTCATGTGGTTCTGCCATCAAAAAACATTAGAAATTTATGGTATCTGACGGCTCACGATAGCAATAACATGTTGGAGCTTATTATAGTTTTATATCATATACTGTTAAGCTTAAGGGTTTTTTGTATACATTTTCTATTATTTTTCTATGTTTTTTGGTTTACCAAACAGACAGTTGGAACTCTCTGACAGGACTAGTTAATCACTTATATTATATTATTATTTATATATAAATAAATATTATTATTTGATTTCGTGTATAAAAAAAAAGAAAATCCTGGAAATGGAAGGAAAGGCAAAATTTGAAGTAATGTTTTTGTTTCCGTTGTGGTAACATGGGGCCCCGGAAAATCAGAGCTTGTGCAGCTTAACTAGGACATAAGATAAATAAATTCGTTTTGGCACATTACTTTGGCCTATGATTTGATTGATACATTTATTGAATGAATGATTATTGCAGTGTCATAATTTATTATTGTTTCTGGAAACTGATATCAAGCTGCAGACAGTTATAATTTCATTCTGCTTTTATATTATTTAATTTATTATGCAAGTTATGTCCAATTGTCCATTGAAGAATTGTGTAGCACTTTTCTTTTTTTGTGGCTTGTTTTCTTAATCATTTTGTTCATTATTTTAGGAAGCATATGTTCCGTACTTTACTTTATAAAACCAAATATAATAAGAAAGGTAATACTTTCCAACTCTGCTATGCGGGGTTTGTGATTATAAATGGAGATACTTTTGCTTGGAATTTAAATGCGAAAAGTTTTTGCTGGTGCCATTGTGTTTCCCCTTCACTCTCTGCTATTTGATTTTGTAAGTGCTGGATTTTTGTTAGGTGAACTTAAGAAAAGAGGTTAAGTTTTTGGTCTTGGAGTTCTGATTATCATTATTTTTTTTTATTTTTTTTTTGTGATAACTCTTATGCTTATTTAACAGAGACTGGAGCCAGAGAAGAAAAAGATAATTTATGGAGGACGGCGCAGGAAGAGGTTTGGAATGCCAGAAGACTATGGATGGGAAGGGGAGTAGAAGGAATGGTTTAGAGAAGGAGATTCCTTCCTGTTGTTTGAAGGCTAAGGCTTCAGCCCCTGAGTTGGACGCAAAGTGCCATTCCACTGTTGTTTCTGGGTGGTTCTCAACATCTCAAACTTGCTCTGGTCATTATCTGCTATTTTATTTATGTTTTCTGCAATATGCCTCCCCTACACCCTTCCACTACAAGAATCTGTTGTATTATTGGGTGGCACTACATAGACCCTATTGCTGGACTCAAAATCTTTGTCTTCTTTTTTACAGGGAAATCTGGGAAAGATGTTTATTTCAACAATCCAATGTGGCCAGGTGGGTGTTTCTCATATATCTACACACTGCTTGTATTATTTCCTTATGACCATTGGAGTGAGATTTCTTTGTCCTTTCTCACGTTTGATTGCCAAAAAGTGATCATATTCATCTTTTGATGGCTTTCATGATTATTGTAAACTTCAGATACCAATTAGCCTTCATAATGTAGGCTGAATGGGAAAAGAAAATCCTTGTATGAGATTGAAAATTACTTTTTGGCTGAGGAGGCTGATCTAAATGTTTGGTGTTACTGTATGGAACCTGCTTTCCTTGTTTTTGCGTTAGACCTTTTGGAGTAACATCCCTTTATCTTTTTACTAATAAAATGCAATACTTTGTTTTGTTTTCTCCTATCTGAACTACATATCATGCTCACCAATATCCATATTTTACAGATATTTATAAAAACTCTCATTTTAATTGCTGAGTGTGCATCTTTTTTTGTGTATGGCTACTGCTGATGGCTCGTGTCTATAATTAGGAGAAGCCCATTCAGTCAAAGTAGAAAAGATCTTATACAAGGAAAAGTCAGAATACCAAGAGGTTTTGGTGTTTGAGGTTTGGCCTCTTCCTTTTATAATATTCTACTATAAATTCTACTTTTAGTGATTAACACTAATATTTTTGTTTTGCAGTCATCCACATATGGGAAAGTGCTTGTACTTGATGGGATTGTTCAGTTGACTGAGAAGGATGAATGTGCTTACCAGGAGATGATAGCTCATCTTCCCCTTTGTTCAATTCAGTCCCCCAAAGCTGTAAATTCATTTGATCTCATTAGATTCAGTCTCAGCTTTTATCATGTCTGTTGAGCATAATATTTTAGTACCCGCAGCTTCAATTTCAAAAATACAGTTGGTTATTATCAATTAGGGAAAATGATATTGCAAAAGTTAGCTGTGTACTTCTTTTTGTATTCAGCAGTTTGACAGTTGCTTCTTCCTGTTCTATTCTTTAATATTTCTGTCAATGTTATCATCTTATTCTTGATAGACTTCTAGGTTGTGGTTCACGTTTCCAATGCTCTTATCTCCATGGGGGGAAGTGTTTTGAGACATCAAAACTTTGAATTTGATTGAATTTACTCCACATTTTTGTTTTTTTTCTATGCTCTCATCTGGATGGGGGAAAATGCTCGAGACATACTAAAAATTTTAATTTGATTGAATTTACTCCACTTTTTTATTTTATTTTTTTTTCTTCCTTTCTGTTTTCATAATCTGCTATGTGATTTTTATGTTAATTAGGTTCTAGTTGTTGGTGGTGGAGATGGTGGGGTCCTAAGGGAAGTATCCCGCCACAGCTCTGTGGAGCATATTGATATTTGTGAGATAGATAAGATGGTTATTGATGTAAGTTATGGCATATTTTAATCATTAATATAACTTATTTTGTTAATAAGAAGAACTTATTGCCATTGTTATTTTTTAGGTTTCTAGGAAGTTTTTTCCAGAGTTAGCTGTTGGGTTTGAAGATCATAGAGTACACCTGCATGTTGGTGATGGTATATAATTCTATTATATGTTATTTTTGTTTAAACAAGTTTGTTGAGTGGCCAATTCTGTGGCTTTATATTTACTGATTACAAACTTTAAGGTTATGTAATCGTCTTCACTTGATATTTTTTTCACCGATTTTTGGCAGCTATTGAATTTCTTAGACGTGCTCCTGAAGGGAGGTATGATGCCATAATTGTTGATTCCTCAGATCCTGTGGGTATGTCATTTCAATTTAAAATGATTCATCAAATATATTCAGTAAGGCATGTGTATTACTGGAATTAATGCCGAACTCAAGATTTGCTATTAAGAAATGAAAAATATTGTTTTGAGATGAAACTACAATTTTTCTTCTGTTTCCACATTCCCTAGCTAGATGATGTCGACCTGAACTCCTGTCTCCATATGACCCTATTATATATTAGGGTTATTCTCTACAAGTTTGTTGTTTAGCCTTTATTTATGAGTACATTTCAGCGACAACTTCTGTTTGTACTGTTGGGTGGTACTATCTACATCTACATTAAATACAACTCTGCTTTGGATTTTATCCAAAAGTATCATTTTCCTATGGTTTTCTCAGAAATTTTGTTGCAAAAATTATTTACTTTTGAGTTATCCACTAAACTAAAAATGATTAGCCACATACTAACTATATAGAAAGATAAAAAAGATTAAGATTCATCCTTTGTTCGGTATTATTTGCAACAACTTACAGGATCACTTCTGTAATTTAGGTCCTGCTCAGGAACTTGTAGAGAAGCCATTTTTTGAGACAATAGCAAAGGCATTAAGGCCTGGCGGAGTGCTTTGTAATATGGCAGAAAGTATGTGGCTTCATACACACCTTATTCAAGATATGTTCTCGATTTGTCGAGAAACATTCAAAGGTTCTGTACACTATGCATGGACAAGTGTTCCAACATATCCAAGGTGGTTACACTTTTCAATTTGCTTATCAGTTAATATTCAAAGGTTCTACTTTGAAGTTCCTTTCCTTTGATGTTACTTTTTGAAATTTACTATTTTCTTAAGTCATTCTTTGCTTCCACCCCGCATAAGAGTAATTTTTCTTGCAGCGGGACAATTACCACCTCTTGATATAGAGGTTCCTACTGATGTGGACCTACTATGATAGCGAGACCCATAAATTATATTATTATGTTTGGTGTGTTGTAAGGAAAAATTCTCACGAAGCAAGATTCTTCTGCTTTTTACTTTTTCAAAATGTCATGGATTTGTGTACAAAATGGATAGTTAAGAAATTCAGTTAAGTCAATCCTAGCTTTTATGGGTTTTGTCACATTTTCGTTTAAGTGTGATTCAAGGTTTAGTGGTAGCTTTTCACTTTACCTTGAGTGGATTCAATTTGTTATAATTGTTGAACTTTGGTTTAGGAAACCGAGATTTTCGCTTACCTTATAGGCTGGCATTTTGTATCGGTGTAGTAGTAATAACTAATCTTAGCCTTGGCAATGGCAAAATCCAAATCTAAGGAGTGAAGTCTACTACGAAGTGCACATCTTTTTATTTTCTTTTTCTTCAAGAAACATGATTTACATTTTGGTTTATCTTGATAATATGTCATTTGAAGGGCCGGCTTGGCTCAGCGGTAAGCTTGCTTGCCGTGGTGTGTCAGGTCGCGGGTTCGAATCAGTCTCTCTGCAAAAAGCAGAGGAAAGACTGCCTAGAGTATTCCCTTCCTCAGACACTCACGAAGTGGGTATTTGAACTGGGTCGGCCCTTTGATAATATGTCATTTATCCTCTCCCTTCCTTGGCATGCAGTGGTGTGATAGGTTTTCTTCTATGCTCAACGGAGGGGCCACCTGTTGATTTTGCAAACCCTATCAACCCCATTGAAAAGTTGGAAGGTGCTGATAAGCACAGAAGAGAACTTCGGTTCTATAACTCGGAGGTAAATATGGTCCATAGATACTTGTCCTTTCTACTTGTTTAACCTTCTTTATTGGTCCGAGTTATCTATTCTCTTTTGCAACAAAAGATTAGGTCTTGAGTTGAATATGGAAGTATGGAACCATAGTGGGTAGCTATAGCATGTAGCTTTTTATTTGTGTTTTTCTCATTGAAGTTTTGCTCTGGTTTGTAATTACTCTTCTGTTATGGACTAAATGCTAATTGCTAACCCTTGATATATTCATGTAAAGTATAATCTATTGGTATGGATGTTTCTAAGGTCTTATCTCTCTTTCAGCAATACCGACTAATGTAAGATCTTATGACCCCATTTTTCTGCAGATGCACTCAGCTGCTTTTGCTTTGCCTGCATTTCTGAAGAGGGAGGTGAGCTCTCTCCGTGATTACTCCCGTCCGTAACAACGCATATTTGCATGTTGTAGCCCCTAAATGTAGTTATTCGGTGAAATATATTAGTGCGGGATGAATGGGACCTGTATGATTATTTATGTTAAATAATTCTATATCTATATGTGGAGTCTGATTAGCTATGTTGAACTCGGTGTGATTTATTTTGAATTGCAATGTTTTAGGCCTTTTTCTCCATATACTTTTACGCTTGTAATCATGCATTACAAATTATTGAATATTGAATTATATTTAAATAATTTGCGATGCAAATGTGGATTTTTTTGAATTTTGTTTTCTTATTGAAATCTTCTGTGTATGTGAGTCTGATGAATTGATCGGAAATTTGGAACCAATGTTGAGTTGATCAAACCATGAATGAGTATTTGATTTGAAATAATTCCTCAACAGTTAGTTAATGAATTTACCATGCGTATAGGGTTGCATAGTTTATTGCCGTTGGCCTAAACTTTGTCTTGGGACTCTGGCCAAGGGACTTAGTCACGATTAAAGAAATTGAAAGGAATGAAAGTGGGAAGAAAAATGGTATATATTACCAGTTTCATGTTTAATTACTGAAAAAAATGATTAATAGGGGAAGCAGGAAGCTATAAAGTGGGAAAAATTAGTAAATATCATTTTGTGTCATGTTTAATTATTAAGAAAAATGATTAACAAAGGAAGCTAGAAGCTACTTTTGGAAACTAATTCTAATTATCTTCTTGAGCCTCCTAGTCCTTGGTTCTCTAAGATTTTTTCACATGTTTTGATTTTTTAATTGGTTATAACTTGACAAATTTTGAGTGCGGGCGAGTTCATCCATCCTTTATTAATATCAATGTTATTGAAATTGGTTCGATCATTAATTCTTGGTTGAGGAGTTGAGTCATTAATTCAATTGCATGACCTGATAATTATATGTCATTCTATAATTTATATTAAAAAATTATTAATATATTTAAATATCTAAAAAAAGAGAAAAAAAATATAATGATCGTGATATGAGGCTTCAGGTTCAATAAATGACATTTCTAATTATAAATCAAATCAAAAAAAATCTGCATACTGTATAATTGAGATAATATTAGTATTGTAGGTACATAACTTATGTAAGTCAATAAGCAAAACATATTCCAATATGTCCTTTATGATATTTTTAGTTTTTTTTTAGGATCGGGTTGGGTCACTGGTTAACTGATCGGGTCATTAATTTTCACAAAAACTGACTGGGTCATCGATTTTAACAAAAATCAACCGGTTCTGATGCATAGCCACTAGTCTATTACTTCAACCGGACCGTTATATGATTGATTTATCAATTTCGAGTTGATCTAGCCCGCCTGGTTTAGTTTTATTAACATTGATTTATACTACGTTTAAAGCCTTTACTCAAATTCAGCTCTTAGTGACCCAAATTCTGAGTGCCTATGGTAAATTAAAATTTATCAAAATGTGAAATGTGAAATTTTAATTAATATAATGGTGCAACATTTAATTTATTTGTAAAAACCAATAATAGATGAGACATGATTTTTAAATTATATTTGACTATTCTAAATTGAAGAATATATTTCACAAAGTAGATCGACAATTATTTTTTTCTCATAATATTCTTTTAAGTGCATTCCTCTAAGAAAGAAAGAAGAAAAATTGGTAATCTGCAGGGGAGAGAAAACTGCAGAGATAAGACCGAATTTTTAAATTATTATAAAATCTGCAAGATTATCCCGTTTTGCATTTGAAGCCATAAAGGGTAAAAGTAGAAAGAACAAAAAATTACTAATTTTTTCAGTTTCATTTGCTAATGAATAGCATTCAGAAACAATAAGATATTTATATATACAACTTCATAACTTTAATATTTAATAGACATTTACATCTTACACTTATTTGAAAAAACAAAACATATAAATGAAATGACAATTTGGCCTTTCTACCAAAATGGTAATTTCATTTTCATTTTCATTTTCATTACCCTATTGCTCCTCAGAAGTAAAATCAGGTTCAGCAGGCTTCTGAAGCAGTATAGGTGATATTCTCTCTGGCACCCTTGTCTTCCTTGTGCCATTTCTACGTAAAGCTCTAAGTGCATTAGCAGCAAACCTTGAAGCATATATTGTAGCACCAAGACTAGGTGAACTACCACCTGCCTTGGCCAATGCATCTTGCAGCCTATTCTCCTCTTCCCTCAGAGACTCTTCAAGCTTCTTCTTACCATATCGCCTCCACGCCGCTTGTATGAAACACGCAGCCCACGTACGCCATTGTTGCGAGTAGAACCTGAAAGTATGGCGAAGCTGCTTACTGTGAAGGCGCCGAAACTGAGACGCAACAAACTTCAAGTCATCAGCTTTTAGAGCAAATGCTTCCACTTCTGAAAGAGTTTGGACAGTCCTTGTTGAGATTGGAAGGTTTGATGAGTTATGAGGATCTAATGCCCATGTAAGAAG
This sequence comes from Gastrolobium villosum, assembly GCA_032173675.1. Lineage (NCBI taxonomy): Eukaryota > Viridiplantae > Streptophyta > Magnoliopsida > Fabales > Fabaceae > Gastrolobium > Gastrolobium villosum. Next base: position 3,949 of record JAVKPL010008157.1, on the reverse strand, counting down.
CTCCTCTCCACAAAAGTCACCAGCCTTGAGAAATTCGGAGTTAAAGAAACCTGTTCTTCCACCATTAGTTGTCACAGTCAATAACTTGCCTCGCATTATGAAGAGCATCTCGTCAACTGGATCTCCTTCCCGCACAATGCAGCTTTGTTCTGTGTACAGCACTGGCTTGAGACGGTCACACATTGCATCCAAAAGTTGCTCATCCATTTTCTCAAACATTGGCACCTTAAGTTCATGCAAGAGATAGATATATGGAAAATCAACAATAGATTCAAAACTTTCAATAGAAATGGTAATTGGTTTACGTTTCAAGGATTGTCTTAAAATCCATCATACTGCCCTTTTTGATATGCCTAAATGTCCTGAATTACAATCCAGGAAGCATGAAGCACATGCACAAACTAGTTTTAGAACAACGTGAACATGATTACGTTTATCATCTCTTAGCGTGATCTAATTACCATAGCAGACAGAAACACTTCAAAACTACTAATGAAAACATGCACAACACTCCTTTGAAGAGTTCTAATGTGTGTACAGCACATGCTAAAAAAAAAGGACCTGGGAAAGCAAAGAAAAAAATTGCATATAGATATAGACAACAGCACCTGAATGTTTTTCACTTATTCTGTGTCCTAGATGTAGAAGTCCACAAGTTTTTTGAATTTTGTAAAACCAGTATACCATACCATATCGTTCTCAGTGGATATTCTATTAAATGCTCACCAACCAAAAAAAATGAAAATAAAAATAGATAAGGTAAAATAGAAAAGAGGGTGAGCTTGGAGCAGTGGTAAAGTTGTTCCTTTGTGATTCAGAGGCAATAGATTCAAATTCAAAAAACAGCCTCTTTGTAATTATACAAGGGTAAGACCGCGTACAAAGATTGCCCTCACCCTATCCTCGCTAGTCGGAGTTTAATGTGGAGTGGTTTTTAAGCTAAAATAGGACAAACACGTTTTCATTTTCAGTAACTTGCTGGGCATTTTGGAAAGAGATGTTCAAAATAGAAATTCACAACCACTTCCTCACACAGAATAACGGATGGCTCAAAAATTTCCCAGAATGAAATTAAGAAGAAATAAAGATCATAGTCAAATTAAAAGAACTCTAGTACACAAAAAAGGAGGAGATATGGAGAAACTTACCCTCATCAACAAAGCCAAGCAAAGATGACGTTTAATATCCCTTCTTAAATCCTTGGGAAGATTGCGAATCAAATTGTCTTCATCAACACCTCTGGTTTCTTGCCATTTGTATTGTTCATGTCGTCTGATTCTTTCTCTCAGGCTGTCAGGGAGTAATCGATGAGACATCCACTGCTCTGCATCTCTCCTTTTCACTCTCATCTCCTCCAATCTAGTAGTTGTTGATTGCAAATATGTCTGTTTAAGTGGGGGAAAAAGGTATAATGGATCAAATCATAGAAGAAAATAATAACCTTATAACAGAATGGCCCCGGTGTCCAACTATTTTCCAAGCAGAACTGTGAAGATAAAAGTATGAGGACCAAGACTTTAAGGTTTATTTAAAATATGATAAGAAAAATAGTCAGATAATGTTATGGAAGCAGAAGAGCATTACAAACATATGTTTGCATGGCCTGCCTATGGATAATAACTTAATAAATAAGAATTTACATGGTTCACTCTATTTCAGGCAACACCCACAGGACCAACGCAATTTACAACACTTGAAACAGGAAATTATAAATGCAATGCAAGAATTTCCTTAGGGGGTGTTTGGTAGGAGGATTATTTTTAGATGCCTGGGAAAGTGAGGGTGAGTTTTCTAGAATCCCATGTTCGGTAGCACATTGGAGAAATTCTTTCCGAGATTTCATTTTGTTTGTATTTTCTAAACCAAAATACCATCCTGAGGATGGTATTTCAGGAATCACGAACAATAGGAAATATGGATTAATTTTTCAGACAAAAATAACCAAACATAGTATTAGAAAAATCAACCCAACATTTCCGAGAATATTTTGACCTACCAAACAACTTTTTAGTAACATTCCCGAAATACTCACTTTCCCATCATATTCCCAGGAATCGTGATTCTCGGATAAAAAAAAAAAATTCTCCGCTACCAAACTCCCTAAAAACCACCAAATAAAGATATTTTCTCACTACCATAGGTTATAAAATCTATAACGACCTATACTTCACGTGGAAAATCTATAAAAAGATTTATAGCCAAAAAAACAACAAAAAACTATCACAAGACAGATATCAGGAGGAAAATATGGTATTGGTCAGTGAGAACCAACTTAATCTTAAATCAACTAATAGCGCTTGCTAGTATTATTGCCTGATTAAAAGACAATATAGAGATATTTGTGACCAACCTGCATATTTCCAATGAGGAATGCAAATAAAACCAAACCAGCTATGGAAATGAAAATTGCAAAGCTGATTTCCCAAACATAGGTACTTGTTGTCAGATTCTGACCAAGAGAGCTGCAATAAAGGAATCCAGCTCCCCCCAGGAGGAGTATTTAAAAAATGTCAGATAATAACACAGTAAAAATATGCTCAACATCAAAATACAACAGATTAACATATGATATGAACAGTATGCAACTTTATAATTGATAACTGAGTGGCGCCTCTACCGATCCCCCACCTCTTCATTGAGGCATTAAACAGGTCATTGACTGAAGCCAAAACCATTTTCCACTTCTCAGCACTAAATCAGACTATCTATCATCTACATGGTTCAGATTATATAATCTTTGCCATTGAAAATTATTACCATTTGGAATCAGAAGAAAATTAGAGACAGAAATTCAGACATGACAACCATACTTATTGTTCATCCATTTTATCAACATTGTGTCCAAACTACTCTGCAAACACACCTGTATTTCACACACAAAAACACCTAGACAAACACGCACGTTGAGTATGCACACACACACTGAAAGGGAGAATACATTTACCCTGGGCTGTCAGTGAACAAAAAACTATAATGCACAATTCTACACTATGAAAATACTGACATATGCAGTCCAAGAGTGGATCCTCTCATGTTGAAAAAGAAATGATATTGTCGTGTGGGCAATCATAACCATACAAAGGTTGATCAATGGTGATAAAAGAGGAGAGAGAAAAAATATTAAAATAAGTAGTTACTAAATCATAACCGTTGATTCACTTGTGTATGGTTATGATTGTCCCACATGACCATGTCATGTTTTTTTTAAACATGAAAGGATCTATTTTCCAGTCCAGACACGGCTACAGGTTGCTTGTATGACATTCATAGCTGACATCAACTTAATAGAGTACTCACCAAAATCATAAACGCATTGCAACATAATATTGATTATTTCATAATCTTTAAATTAATAGCATATACTAAAAAAGAATCAGCAAAGCCTACCTCAGATTTCTTAGGCCCCACCAAAAACAATAAAAGAACTTTTGTGGAAAATCTTTTGATTCCACGACCCCAGATTGAAGGCCATCAAGGAATATTCCAAAATCAAAGAGCGTTTTATTTGCATCCAGTATTGGGCAAGAAGCATTCAGGAATGTTGAAATTGTGCCCAAACCTTGACGATTATCACAATACATATCTGCCTTGTTACATGTGGTATTTCTTCGACATGCCTCTTGCCAGCATGTGGTTTCTCTTTCTATAGAAAATAAGTACCAAAATGCACCAATAACCTAATAGTGACAAGGAAATCAGCAATCAGAAAGATGTACATATGATATCATTTTGAATTTTCAATAATAAGATCATTTTCATTAAAAAAAAGCAACAATAATCTAGCAGAACTAAACATGCAACACTGAGAACCAAAATAAAATCATGTGGACATGAGAGTTGAAACAACAATATACATAGAGACGTACGAAGCATGCTCAAGAGCAACACAGAAAATTCTGCAGTGTTACATAGCATCTGAAAACAGCTGCTCTTCATAATGTCCTACGTG